>JABYQK010000174.1:0-55368 GCA_022606075.1 Fomitopsis betulina
CGAGCTCCTCGAGTGGGCCGAAGAAGACGAACGGGAACGGCAAGGGGAAGGGGAAGGCGCGCAAGTAAATGCGAAGAGGATTCCAGCTGGTGAGTATCAGTTTGGTAATGCCGCCTCCCTCCCTGATCATGTGTTAATGCTTCCTTATCGGCAGCAAATCGAGTACGTAATATTAAGGACTCCAATAGAGATAGTTGAAGCGGCCCGCTTCCAATATTATGTACATTGCTCGCCGCACGTGAACTTGCCTGATGAGATAGCCTTTCAACTCAGCGTCGGGATGCGATTTATGTATCACCAACCAACTAAATCTGACCTAATATTAGAAGCTTGGAAAGATTTTCAGCGGAGACTCCGCTGGAGGTTGTATTTTGAGTTTGAAGGCAACGATGAATTCTATGACCCAGATTATGAGGTTAAGGAGGAAGAAGAGGACGACGGTACTGAGCGTCCGGCTAAGCGGCTTCCCCCTGCCTTTCCGGCATATATCGAATTAGGAATCCTTAGAGGAACGCGATTCGTCCGAGAGACGGTCGCAAACGTCCCTAAGGAGGATGAGAAGGTGTACAATAATCGTCTCGCCCCTCACGTCCCAACTATTCGAGAGTTTTTGTTGCGGAACAATTATGTTGTTACAGGAACCGATAAAAACTTGGGCCTCGCCGTGTCTGAGCGAACCTGGCTCATAGAAAAATCACTAAAACTGCTTGAGAATCCAGTAGACTATAAGTTATTAACTAAATCTCAAGCTACCGCTGTTTTAGATATTAAAGAAATGCAAATGACGACGTTAAGCCAAGACGCAAGTGCTTACGTCCCAGAAGCAGGCAAAATGCTCTTCAAGTTTTTCCGGTCACAACGACGGAAGAGTAAGAGTGACGATCATAAGGTCCCAGTATTCTATGTAATACCAAAAATCATAAGAAACCCACTGGAATGCGACCGATCATACCGTGTCACTCTGCTGTCATGAACCCTGCTGCAAATACGTTTCTAAAATTCTTAAACCGATTATTAAATCGGCGCCAACCATCATACATGGATCTAAGGACTTGGTGATAAAATTAAGTAAGCTGCAACTTCAGCCCGGACGCAAGTTTTATCTTGTTACCGGAGACGTCGTAGCGTTCTATCCTAACGTGGACTTGAATAAGGCTCTGCTCATTGCAGAGATGTATTACCTTATCCACTACTGGGAAGATCGTGAAGACAAAGAAAGTCTGGAGTCGTTAGCGGAGCAACAAGTGTTCCGCGACGCGTTGAAGTTTGGTAATACGCGGCTTATAACACAATTTCAAGGAAAATACTACGAACAACTTAGAGGCCTCGCCATGGGCGTTGCCGACTCTCCTGATTTAGCCAACCTTTATGGTTGCTACTACGAGAGTGAGTGTGGTATATTAGAAGACCCTTGTGTGCCCTTTTATGGGCGTTATATAGATGACTGTGTTTCTATTGTGTACGCTAATAGTGAGCTTGAAGCGTTAGCACATTTAAAGAAAGTCAAATTTCATAACTGTGTTATTGAATGGAATGTGTCGGAACGGAGCCAACCGTTTCTGGACTTATTGCTTTATGTCGACTCGCAAGGGAGATTACAGCATGAGCCCTACCGGAAGGCACAGAACCATATGGAAAGAATTCCGTGGATATCTGCCCACCCGCTTGATGTTAAGCGTGGTACTTTTGTGGGTGAGATGTCTCGGTTAGCAACGCTGAGTAGCTTGTGGTCACACTACTCTGATTCAATGAGAGGCTTAGTAGCCCTCTACATTAAGCGAGGCTACCCGGAAAAAGTTGTAAAATCATGGCTTAAGGATAATCTTAACAAGCGTTGGGAATCCAGGCTGCGAGAAAAACCAGCCGAGCGCGTAGAGGTGCTTGTGCTTAAGTCAGAATACAACCCAGCATGGAATTACTTCCACGCTTCACAGCTTCAAGAGCAAATCTTTGGATACTGGCGTGAGTGGCTTGAACGCTACGATCGCGGGGCATTCTCTATTGAATTCCCTATGCCTGCAGGTAAACTAAAGGCAGATTCCGATCTTCGGAATACCAGCATCCTTAACCGCCGAATTATAGTTTCGAAAAAGCGAACTCGGAACTTATTCGATCTAGCAAGTCTTTGGAAAAAGAT
The DNA here is from genome assembly GCA_022606075.1 of Fomitopsis betulina. Lineage (NCBI taxonomy): Eukaryota > Fungi > Basidiomycota > Agaricomycetes > Polyporales > Fomitopsidaceae > Fomitopsis > Fomitopsis betulina. The sequence continues at coordinate 2,138 of JABYQK010000174.1, forward strand.
TGTTCTTGAGAAGATGGATGAGCGGATTGGTCAAACTCACTTGGAGGATTTCTTCGAACGGCAACCCACAGCGGTTGATTCAGTAGGGATTTCCAGTATCCAAGAAGTAGAAAACCCTGACATTACTATGTCAGATTTAACACAATCCTCAGCTCTCGTCGATGCGTATCTCCATCGAGATGGACCCAATGAACAGGTACATGTCTCGGACGATGAAGATGTTAACCCGCGTCGTGAACGCTCTCCTCCCCCTCCGCCTGGCTGGCGGGCAGCAGGTTGGTGAAAAGTATTTGCCGTATGGCTTATAGTTTAGTAACTGACTTGATTTGGTAGCGCGCTCCTATGGAGCGAGATCTATCACAGAGGGACTCCTGTGAAGTAAGACACATATCTTGTAGGTGACACGGAATCTGTACACTCGAACAGACGGTATTAACCTTGGCGGTCAGGAACCTGACCGAGACACCTAACCTAAACCTAACCGTGAGCACTGTTGTTAATCCAACTATTGATTAATCTGAAGATACCATTTGATTAGTAACCTAAAACTAATCCTAACCCTAACCGAAGCTAATCTAAGCTAAGGTAATCTAACCCTAACCGAACCTAACCGAACCCTAGAAATAGATTAGGAGCGAATCCTAACCCTAACACGGCGCCTACGGCGGCGCCGGGGTGGGAGTATTTGGCTGGCTAACCCCCGCCTTATATAGCTCGTTGACGGAGGAACTCGGAATAGTCGGGAAGTATAGGACCCGGGCGGTACGGATTTAGTTCCGGTGCCCGGGCCCAGGTGAGTTGGTCCGCATGCCCCTCGCGGGATCCGGCATTTCACCGATCAACTTCTCGGCGCTCGGTCTCACGCGTGTGGCACGCCGCTGACCTTACGGAGTTAGATAACAGGTTCTTCAGCTAGAAGTCCGGAACACCCTCGGGGATCTCGGCCAACTTCTACGGTGCGTCCAATGGCATTGGAGCGCATTCTAATCATTTGCAAGATAGCGTTACTCAGCGGCCCCCTTCACGGGCCGATTACTAATGAGTATTGTGTATAATATGTTCGTAGTGACTAACTACAGGGACCTGATGAGGCTATAAAGCCGAAACGGTCAGAGCGGGCTTTCCCCAAGTCCGCCCGTCGTCCCGGTCGGTGAAGCAGCCCTTCAGGTAAACTCGAAGTCGTGCTCCAAAGCTCGCTTCGCTCGCTTTGTCGCACTCCCACCTAACCTAACCTAACTCTGTCGCCTGCTACCGCCTTCTACAGGGCGCAAATCTCCTCCTCCTGCGCTCGCTCCGCTCGCACAGTCGTCGTCGATCGCGCCCTCCCTAACCCTAACCCTAACCGGGCTGCTAAGTTTAGCATGATAAGATAACAGACAGAGCGTCCAATAGGATGGCTGGGCTTTGTCCCGGCCGGGAGAGGATCTCCCGCTTAGTCCTCATTTTTCTGTAAGCAAGCGCACTGTCCGTGCTTCGCTTCTCTGTTACTCAGCGTGTCGCCATAAGCGTAAAACCGCTTTGGTGTGAAGACATTAAACTAGTGTATTACTAAGTCAGGCCTGATGAGCTTATAAAAGCGAAACAGGTGAGAACTGGAATCCCCAGTCCTCTGTAGCCTGCTGTCGTTCGCGCCCTCCCTAACCCCACACGACATGCCACCTGGGCGTGGAGCTCCTCGCATCAGCCAGCTGGGCGCTTGTGTCCTGCACCTTCCCAATTAGGAAGGTGCAACCGCAGTACATTGCGTCGATATTGTTGATAAGCCTATATAATGTCTACTGGACCTCTTAGAAAACTTATACTACTAGGTCTCCATAGTTGCCATTCCAGGACAGATCAAACTCTGACAGCACTACATAAATTAGTGATGTTGTTTTTCGTCACATCTCGAAATCTCATGGTCCTCCACAGTTGTCACCGGGCCCTTGAACCATTTGCGTGCAGAGACAATCCAAGACACACTGGCAAAGAGAAAAACAGCCATGATGATGACGACAGCATAGTCTGTATATGGATTGTTAGGAACCAACCGGTAGTGTAGCTGAACACGCACTCATGGTACCGGCAACAGGGTCCGATTCTGGTGGAAAGAGGAGCAAGACTACGATAAAGGCTACCCATGCACAGGCAATGGTCCCGATGGGTAAGTACCACTTGCCGAGCGAGAACGGCCCGGGGACGAGCTTACCCCTCCCGGAGGTGATACGCAGGAAGACGGGAGTGACGTACGAGGTGTACAGACCGATTACAGCGGCGCTAGACACCGTCGGTCAGACAGGTATTGCTTACGACCGGGCAGACAGCTCACCCAGCGAGGGAGGACAACGCCGCCTCCGAGAATCCAAGCAGGCCGCAGATTGCAGCGAGGACCATGACGAGCCACACTGCATTGACAGGTGTCTGCGTGCGGTGATTGATACGCTTCCACCAGCGGCTGCCGGGGAGGGCGTTATCGCGCGCAAACGCGAATACGACACGGCTAGCGTCGACGCCCTGCGCGGCGCCAGTGACGAATTGTACGACGATGATGAAGCTCCAGAGCGCGAGCATACCGCGGCGGCCGAGCACGTCGAGGAAGAGCTGGGCCATGGGGAGCGGGAGGTCGCTGTCGAGGAGGCGCGAGGGTGACGCGGTCGCAAAGGACGCGGCGATGGAAAGGATCCAGCCGAGGGCGGCGGTCGCACCGACACCGAGGAGGATGGCTATGGGGGCCGCGCGCGCAGCGCCGGCGGTCTCCTCTGCGATGTGGGCCGCTGAATCATCTGCGTATAGAGCGTCAGTGGCGGAAACCAAGACACTGACTTGCTACACACAGCCGGTGAGTGTCCACATGGGTGCGGTGAAAGCGAGCAGGAAAGCCCAGCCGTCTGTCCATTGTCAGCTACACGTCCGCAGATGCCGCGTGCGCAACGCACTATTTGCCCATCCGGTGTTATTCTCAAACGAAGTGAACGCGACTTTTGTCGGTACCCGCTGGCTGCCCGCGCACACGAGCAGAGCGATGATGGCGGCTACGGTGGTCCCCACTGCACAATGTTTAATGGGCTGTTCGCGAGAGGAACATACCACTCGCCATTGACAAGTACGTAAAACAGGTTCAGCCGGGCGAGCACACTGGTGGCAGCAGAGGACACAAAGCCGTGGACGAGTAGGATGGCGAGGAGGATGGCGAAGGTGGGGCCTGCGCCGAGTAAGACGGCGCCGTTGGAACCGACCGCAAGGGCGCTTGTGATCATCTGCGCGCTGTTTCACCGTCGGTGAGGGCAGATGTAGATCGACGGGGAGCATACCAGGTAAAGTCAATGGAGCACACGAGGGTGACCTGTCCAGTGATGTTGGCCCAGCCGGTGATCCAACTGGCGAGAGCAGCGTAACGGGGCGGGGCGAGCTTTGCGGAAAAGTAATAGAGGCCGGCGCTTGTGCTTTGACGAGAATGAGAAACGGGAGAAGGCGGGAGTGATGAGCACGTACGGCATGGAAGATGCAAGCTCGGCGATGGAAGCGGCGACGGTCATGACGAAGAGGCATGGGAGGAGCCACCCAAAGACGATGCCGACGTGCCCGCCTACATGGATGAGACAGCCGGCGCATGAGACATAGGACACGGCGTACCGGACTGTAACGGGAAGGAGAACGTGGAGGACACGGAGGCGACGACGCCCATGATAGAGAATGCGAACGCGATGGTCTCGACGAACTGTGGGGTCTGTGAGTGCAGCTCAGCGGACCGCATGGACACAGACTCACGGAGAACTCGCGCTTGAACTCGGCCCTGTAGCCGAGCTGGGCGAGGAGGGCGTCGTCTGCCTGGCGGAGGTCCTGGTTAGGGGCATTGACGACGGAGTGCTTCTCGCTCTTGTGGGCCATGTCGCCGCAAAGGCGAGAGAGCTGAGAGCATGATGTATATACGGAGAATGTGAATGGGAGGCTAGCAGCAAGGAGACGATGCCGCTGGGTTCGAGCGCATCGCCGCGGAGACAATGCCGCTGGGTTCGAGCGCATCGCCGCGGAGACAATGCCGCTGGGTTCGAGCGCATCGCCGCGGAGTCTCAGCCTCCGTTTTGATGCAGCGGCACGACTGTTCTACACGACGGATGGCCATGTCCGACCTCATCCCGTCCCCCCGTCCTCGCACTCACCCCCCACACGTCTACGACAAGGTCACCACTCGCCATGGCTGGCTCGGCGACTACGACTACGCATGGCTCTGCATGCCTACCTTGCCCTGCGCCAGTCGCCGCGACCACCGCAAGACAAGACAAGTCGGGCCCCCTTCTACTCTCTCGACAGCGAGCTCCCTATCGTCGTAGCTGTCACCGCAGGCCTCCAGCATGCCCTCGCCATGCTCGCAGGCCTCATAACCCCTCCCATCATCTTCGCCAGTAGTCTCGCCCTCGACCCCGAGACGAGCGCATACATGATCTCCGCCAGTCTTATCGGCTCGGGTGCGTCCTCAGCTCCTCACCCATTCCCTCCGCTCACTTCCCAGCCAGGCATCCTCAGTCTAGTCCAGATGTCCCGCATCCACCTCTTTCGCAATTTCTACCTCGGCACCGGCCTCCTCTCCGTCGTCGGAACCAGCTTCTCCGCTCTGTCCACCGCCAATTCTGTACGCTTTACCGGTCTTCCACGCCCCGCCCCACTTATCCGCTTCAGGTATTCAACAATATGTATGCCGACGGCACATGTCCCACCACCACCGACCAGGATGGAACCGTTACCCGTCTCGCATGCCCCGACGCCTACGGCTACCTCATCGGTACGTCCTCCCGAGCCTCTTCCCTCGTCTGCTTACCCGCCGCCAGGTACCTCCCTCATATGTTCCTTCCTCGAGATATCTCTCTCCTTCGTCCCTCCCCGCACCCTCAAACGCATCTTCCCGCCCATGGTCACCGGCACCGTCATCCTCCTCATCGGCGCGTCACTCATCGGCTCCTCCGGTATCCCCAACTGGGGCGGTGGCTCCAACTGCGCGGGTCGCCCCGCCTCGGGTGCGTACATCTACTGCCCCTCCAATACCTCACCGCGCCCTGCTCTCTGGGGCTCCCCTCAGATGATTGGCCTCGGCTTCCTGTCCTTCGTCTCGATCATCCTTACCGAGCTCTTCGGCTCCCCCTTCCTCAAGAACACCTCCATCATCGTTGGCCTCGCCGTCGGCTGCATCGTGGCCGGCGCGGCGGGGTATATCGACGGCTCGACCATCTCCACAGCACCCGCAATCACCTTCCTGTGGGTCAAGACATTCAAAATTCGTGTATACCCGCCCGCCATTCTCCCTATGCTTGCTGTATACAGTAAGTCCCGCCATACGTACCCGTGCTGCCCGCTCACACCCGCGTAGTCTCGCTCACGATGGAAGCTATCGGGGACGTGGCCGCGTCCGCAGAGGTGTCCCGCGTCGCGGTCGACGGCGAAGAGTTTGACTCGCGGATTCAGGGCGGTGTGCTGAGCGACGGGCTCGGCGGGTTTTTCTCCGCCCTTTTTACCGTCGCGCCCCTCTCGCTCTTCGCGCAGAACAACGGCGTCATCGCCGTCACCCGCTGCGCGAACCGCACCGCCGGCCGCTGGTGCTGTGCCTTCCTCATCCTCTTCGGCATCCTGGGCAAGATCTCCGGTGTTTTCCTCGCCAGTGCGTCCCGCTCCTCTCTCGCTGACTTTCACTGATATCCGGTGAGTGCAGTCCCGAATCCGGTTCTGGGAGGCGTGACGACATTCCTCTTTGCATCTGTTGCGGTCTCTGGCGTGCGTGTGCTCGCGTACAACCGGTTCACGCGCCGCGACCGTTTCGTGCTCGCGGCCGCGCTCTCCTTCGGGCTCGGCGACATTCTCGTCGCCGACTTCCTCACGTACCTCTTCGACGGTGTCCGTACAAGCAACAAGGGTCTCCAAGGCTTCCTTGACAGTATCACTATTGTGCTCAGTACACCATGTGAGTGGCTGGCTCGCTTGTTCTTCTTGTTCTTACTCAAGCATTATATTTGACAGTCTTGATTGCGGGCTTGATCGCCGTGGTATTGAACTTGATCCTCCCGCAAGAGGAGGATCCGAACGGCGAAGACGACGACGTCATTGAACGTGGCATTGAGCGCGAGATTGTCGAGGAGCGCGGACACGATGACAAGGAGATATAATGGCAACCTGCTGACAGACTTGGCTTGCGCATAGGTAGAGATGATAGATATACACAAACTTCGTTTCCACTGCCCTATAGATTGCTTCAAACAGCTATACCAAGCGGTTTTCGCATGCGTAAGTGCCTCGCCTACAGCACCAGTCCGCGCGGCATACGTGCCCCTGCTGGCGGCGCATGTTTCTCGCGGAACTCTCGCGCCATGTCATACATACACACCCAGTGGACGTCAGCATGGGTATTGACCCACTCTATGAATCGCTCGAGCATCAGCAAGACGTGTGGTCGTCTACACACCACAATGACAGTGAACAAAAGCGACCGAGATAAGCACATGTGTCTCACCCGCTGACGTCGGGATGGATAGTGACGGGGAATATGAAGTTTTCTTCCTCTCGGTAGAGGTATGTGAACGTGTCCTTCCAGATCTGTTCGACGTCCCGCGTGTTCACCTAGACCAGCCAGTGAGTCGGTGGCCCTCATGAGAATGAAGAGCGTACCCAGCCGTGCGAGTTGGGGCTACCCTTGATGAACCTAGTCTCGCGCGCCGTCATCATGACCGCATCCATGTGGATAACCGTGAATGACCCACATCATCGGCGGCAAGTCGTCCAGGTACCTGCAAACACAACAGTCAGCCAGTTTGGTGCGCTTACAAAAGGACACGGGCGTACCAGTTGCCCGGCAGCTCCACTAGTCCTGTGGGGTTTCCCCGCTGCAGTGGTTTCATCCATGTCGTCGCCTGTGCTGTGTAATTGATCTTTGTCCACGTATCCTCGTCACGCAGGTAGTACGCCTGGGAGCTAAAGACCCGCGTCAACGGTCCACCATACGCCCGTGAGTACGCGGGCTTACTCATGGGCCATGTGCGAATGGTCTGCGATTAGACGTTCAACGCAGATAGGCGCATAGTCAAGATGCTACGTACCATACTCGATGCCCTTGTCCAATAATAGCGCTGTGCCATCCGCGCTGGTCTCCCACCACGGTGCGACGCTGCCCTTTGGCGGCACGCCGTGATTGAACCGCGTCAGAAGATCGTACGTGTAGTCGAGAATGTCCTTTTGCTGTTCAAGTGTCATGGACCTCGGGTTCTGTGCTGCTACTAAGAACACGATGCGACAGCACAGAGGAGCCGTTGCGTACCTCATGCGAATAACCGTGCAATCCGCTATACCATGTGCGTGCCAATATCGGTCAATGGGCGCCCACCACATTGTGCCTGCTTACATCTCGTGCCCCGCGTCCCGTACAGCAGCCATCTCCTTGGGAAACGTCTCAAGGCTGTGCCCTTGTGTCCATATGCCCTGCTAGTCAGCGCGTGGGTACTGCCAGCCAGACGAAGAGCCGTCTCACCCGGAATGAACCACGTCGTCTTGATACCGTACTTTTTAAAGAGGTTCAGGAGCCGGGGAGTACCCACTTCTCCCGCATACAACCCCTGCAAGGCATCGTCATGAGCCGCATGGCGAGAACGACAGTCCAGACTGTGCATACCCGCGAAATGTCGGACACGGAGTCTTCGCCGCCATACGACCCCAACCTGGGTAGATGAGCGCATGAGCAGCGTGTATGCGTGAGGTGGGACATACCACCCAGAAACCGCGTCGACGTCGACGCCAAAGCCAACGAGGACCCTACGAGGCATCTCTGCGAGCAGTCCGCAAGGTTAGGCGTACCAAAAGATGAGGCCTTAGTGAGGCTTATATCACTCCCGAAACTCAGATGAAGGTGAGTTGGTACAGATAACGTCCATTGCGAACGAGGCCGAGGTGACGGCCGTGATATACAATAGGACCGTCTTCGCGAGCTCTTCCTTCTGCAACAATTCCGACGGAAAGCCTATAACGATCATATGGTATCTCATGTTTCGTTTCGTATGACCCGGTGGCCACATGGCCGTGTGCACCTACCCAAGATACGACCGAGCTGTGTTGCCAGAGATAAGCCCCTTGACCGACGAGGATGGCGCTGGCATCGTCTTCTGAAAATTTGACTATATACTAATGGGCGGGATCGAGAGATGAGGCCTCCTCCTATGTTCAACGTTCACCGGTCAAGGCCATATGTCAAAGAGTACCTACAATAGTGGTCGACGCTATGATAGCCTTCCTTCTCCCTTCTGTCGACATACAGGGCATCCAGCGTTGATCCTCGCGCGCATCACAGCAGCGCTACGTGCACAATAGGAGTGAGCAACCGTCTTCGAATGCAACGGTGGTCGACTCACAATGCGATTTTCCCTCCGATGCCACCCGCGCTACGGTCAATCCACTCATGCAACGGTTCGTCAGGCGAGACGCAGCTCGCATGCACGACGTGTCGACAGAGGTACAGTAAAGTCAGACCATGCGGGCGCTGCTGCAGGCCCTGGGTGCATATCGGGCATAGTGTTTGTGCTATAAACAACTTGGGTCAGTCAGCGTTCCTATCGTCCGACGTGGGTGCGTACGATTGAGGAAGAAGCCGCTGGTCTGATTCCGATACAGCGTCTGTGCGAGCTCCGCGCAGTCGCCATCGAGGATGGTCTGGCATCCCTCCAGGAGAGACACCTGCAGGTTGAAGTCGTGGAGAATCTTGATTAGTGCGCCGCGAAGCCCGGGAATTTCAAGGCCGTTCTTGATGCGCCGGATGAGTCGGATAGGATTGATCTCCGCGCCGACGTTCTCAAGGAGGCCGCGAATGAAGACTGTAGGATGGCTCGTCAACAAAGCTGCCACACGACACGCGAAAGATATTACGTGGTCTGGTTTCCGAGTACTTCAGAAGGTCTTCCCATAGGTCGTCGTCGTGTTGTTCACGCGCAAAGTCTATAGCCTGCAGCATCGGATGTAACCAAGTCAGGACTGATGGATACGAGCATATTATCGACGCACCCTATTGACATCACCCAGACGCTCGATAATGAGAGTCAGCGCCTGCTTGTTGTTGCCCATCCGGCCGAGTAGGACCACCATCTCCGGGACCATATCTCGCTCCTTACAAACATTGTAGGCCTTGCCTCTCCTGTCAGCACTAAGTGAGAACTGAACCAGATGATGGACATACCCCTTCTAGACTGTAGTAATTGCTCGATCGTAAGAAGGCCATTAGTCGATCAGGCGCGTGCTCCGCGCAGAGCCTGACCTGATTACGATATATCAGCACGAACACACAGATAACATACCTCTCTCAGCTCACCTGCAGGTCTGCAAAATCGGACGTCAAGTGCGGGTCCTTGTGGAAGAGTGCATCTAAGTAGAGGTATAGGTAGTCGGGCCGTCCTTGCAGCTGCTGGACGACGCGTCCGATCTGTGCCGGAGAGGAATGATTCAGCGACATATAGAGATCACAGCGCGAACAACGTACGGGTATAGAGTGGATGTGGTCCACGAGTAGCTCAATCGCCCTGCTTTGCTCTGAATGGACGTCCTCACCCTCCTTCCGCCGCTTCTCAATTAGCTCGTGGTCAAATTCCACCAGGAGCAACGCTTGGTCTTGCACAGCCGTGAAGAGGTTGTTCTCACGAATGAGGTCGAAGACATTCGGCCGCCGCAAGCGCAGGAAGTAGGGGAGCGCTTTACCCGGCTGGCGATTCATGGTATACCTACGGCGCAGCCATTAACATTGGCGAGACGTAACGGAGCATGAATGGACGTACAATTCCGCGAGACACTCCATGAGGGGCACTGCCCCCGGCGCAGCGGTTTTCATCGAGGACGACGAAGGCGCACGATCGAGCTCGGCCTGTACAGCAACGATGACTGCCGAGACGTCATATATATCCTTCGGCCAGCTTTGGATCATCCGTAATAAAGCCTGAGATTATGCATTAGGGGAATTCTCGTTCGTAGGAGAGGTTACTCACCTGACGGTCGTGAGCGAGGAAATACGCAAGTATCATTTCGTAGACCAGATGGCCGAGGGTCGGTGACTCTGTGGGAACATATGGAATGATAGCCTAGAAGAGATGACAATTTGATTCCACATAGAGGGAAGTTTTAATGCCTACCTGCAGCTGGTGTTTCTGCGCAAACAGGAAGATCCAGTCCTCCCACCGCTTCGGGTCCTGACCACATACCTTCGAACAGAGGCGTGCGGCTTTCACCCAGTCGCCTGATCACCGTCAGATGTCAGCTGGCACGAAGACCGCAAACACGCGTTAACCCACCTTGGCCGACCAGATGTTCAATATACCGCTGGCCCACATGCACTGCATCTACTGCATCCTGCCCAGGACCCACCGTGACGCCCATCCCCGCCTGCCGCTCGATCTCCTCCAGCGCCTCCTCATACCGCTGTCGCTCGACAAGCCATGCTACGTGGTCCCGCCAGTCCCGTGGCCTGACGACCACGATATCACGAGGGCTCAGCACAATGTAGTAGCGGTCGCCGAGGGCAGCATCAACCTCCACAAAGACATAGTCGTTGCAGCCCCATCGTTCGTATTCCGCTATCCCGAGCGCGTCTGCCGTGAGCTCCTCGCCTGCACGCGAGACGATGCGAAGCTCTGGCCGTTCTGCCGCCTTGCGGGCTTGTTCGGAGCGGTCTTCTGAGGCCTCATTTCCCAGCAGAAGGGAAGTGTCCGGCGGTGTGTAGGCGAGGATGAGGAAAGCTGTCAGGCTCGGCGGTGCGGCAGTCCTGTGTACAGAAGAACCGTGCGATGCGACGCTCGCCGCGTCGCTCGCGAAGACGCCGGACGATGGGGTGGCGAGGGGGTGCGGGACGATGCCGGAGACCATGCAGTCAAGCTGGAAGAAGGCAGTGATATCAACAAGATACGGGGGAAGGTTCGCGGAGGCAGAGACAGTAGGCGTGCGAGGCCTGGCGCGGACGCGGGCTACCTTAATTTGGTCCGCCCACGCGATGAGAAGCGTAGAGTCATCTTGCCAGTGTAGCGTGCACTTGAAGAGGTCTGCGCGGGGGCTGTCTGGCGGGCGATCGATGTAGGTGATTCGGGTCTGGGAGACGGTGTCGTAGATCTTGACACCCTACCGCTGGATTGAGCGGGAGCGGATATAGGAGGCGGGCCGTACGTACCAGGTCGTTCGCCCACGCAATGAGTCTACCCCTCCACCGAACTTCCCAAACAGGACCTTCGCCGGTATGCAGGACTGTCTCCCTGTAACCAAGCCAGCCCTTCTCGTGGAGTACGAGCGAGCCTGCCATACCACCACAGACCAGTGAGCGCGTGCTGCTCTTAGCAAAGTTGGGCTCAAGGGCAACGGTGCGGAGGGATCGCTTCATGTCGAAGGTATGGGACTCGGGGGTCGAGACGGAGTGGAGTACGACCTGCCCTGGGAGGTTTGCATGAGTCGCTGCAGATTGCAGAGCGAGACGCGAGCCGGCTCACCGTCCAAGGAGGCGGTAGCGACCCAGTCCCCGGTCGTGTCGATAGTAATGTCTGTTATCGAGGCAGAGTGCGGGTGAAAGGACTTGACGAGCTCGCCTGAGAGGGTGAGGATGTGTAGCATGCCGCCATGGGTGCCCAATGCCTGTCATAATCAAGCTATGTGCCCAAGTGACGCAGATGAGAACTCACTATCCGCTGATTCGCATAAGTGATTGCAGAGGCGGAGTCCTTCTGTAGGAGCTGGTGAGTGATGCCTCCGAGTCGCTCGTACTTGAGCGCAGGCTCCTCGTCCTCGTCACTGTCCACCTCGTCCTCACTCCCAGCTTCGTCCTCCTCGTCCGTACCCGCGTCATCGTCATCCGAATGATGATGATGGAGACCTGTGATATCATGGCCGTTCCCGTCTGGACGGGCGGCAGGCCGGACAGACTGTGCATTGCTGGAGTGATCATCGTCGCCTGCGTCGCTCACGGAGTCCGGACTGTCGTGAATGTTGTTCTTCTCGTTGTCGGAGCCATTGCCATTGCCATTGGACTCGGAAAGGGAGACCATGGCAGCATGAAGGAGGGAGTGTGCGCTTAATTATGTAGCGCGTCCGGGACCTTCCCTCGCGACATAGGTTTCTAGTGTTCCATTCCTCTGGAGGTCATGATTCAAGCAAGTGGCGGGACCATTTGACGCTGCCTCGCGTAGCTCGACCTCCTCCTCGACGACGAACCTTGCCCTAACCTATCCGCGAGTTCACGAACGAGGCGCGCACCTTTGTCCTACAATACGAGAGTCGCACTCACGGAGCGGGCAAAGTTCAAGTCCGTGTCGCGTCAGGTCCACGTACACATACGGCAAGGTGGTCTACGAACTGCTCGCTGAAGAATGCCAGCATGCCTCGCACCACGGCTGTGGTACTGCGATGGACTGCCTTGCTGAGCGAGACGGTGCTCTCGCACCGGGCGGTCGACAAGCTGCATTCTGCGGGACTGCCAGTGCAGGAGGCTTTATTGACACCGACGAGGGCTCGATGTTGATCGACTTTGACTGGTGCAGTGAATAGGGCAAAGTGAGTAAACGTTGAATACGGACAAAATTGGTGACGAACGAAAGATCAATAACGAAGGAGCATAGCCCTGTTGAAATCTATGTTCCCAGCTACGACATCAGACGATACCACCACCGCCTCTTGCTGGCTTTACGATCTATGTTCCTCTGTGTCGAGCCTAATTTCTTGTTGATCTTAGTCTGACGTCAGCTGTACTACGCCCGAACATGGTGAGCACCCTTGCACATTTGATTGTCCTCACGCACTTTGAACGGAGGGATTACATTGTTGGGCTAGGCTTCCTCCTCCTCTTCATACCTAAAGGTAGCGTGGATATCTGTGCGCATCACACACCGTTTCACCCAGCAAGTGTACATTCAGAGACACATACAGGCCAGGGACGTACATACAACCGATGTACTTGACCTGGGCCCCACGTAAGGCTACAAACATGCGGCAATGTACCGTCCTGATATCTCCAAGCACAATGATGTGACGAACGAAGGCACCGACTCAAAAGTTCCGACGTGCCGCGACCATTCGTATCATGTCCCAAATAGAAAATCCCAGTCGGGGTGTTTTCTTCTTCGTATCAGACTGGCGACGCCCCGATCTGGCGCGTGTCCTCATACAGGTGGAACCAAGCGGCGTTCGGATCCATATTGAAAGACTACCCGGGCGTTGACCTCGAGAAGGACTTCTCTGCTGTCCTCAAGTGAGTTCAAAGATTCTCGAATCCAGGATCCAAATCTCACATATGGCCGCTTGCAGGTGGCATGATGCACTCACATCCAGGAAGCCCATTGCGGAGCAGCTGGCAATCAAGCAAGCGCTGACGGCGCAGAGTTGAGCTGGGCGGCCGCGCTGCCCTACTTGATAACTTTCCAGAGCCAATGCATGAACCCCATGCTTGGCGGACTAGATTCTCCAAGCACCTCGAGTGTACTAGGATTTCGCTCCTACTACGTCACCCGGCGTGCTACGGCTACGTGAGTGCAGTAGCGCGGGCCGCGGGTGGTACTACCTGCTGTGCCGTTGTCCGTCTCACCGGCAGCGTGGACAGTGCGGCACAACTCACGACGTAGACGGTAGAACGAAGCTTTCGACTCCGCGCCCGGCCTGCCTCGACATATATAAGAGCGCCGTGCAGCAGCAGTCGCATAGCACTCGAGGATCGCGCAACAGTATGTCTCACGGAAAGCAGTTCACTATATACACCGCCCCCAGAGCTCCAAACGGCTGGTGAGTCAACCGATATCACTTTGTACACTCACCGCGACATCGCCCGCAGGAAAGTCGCCTTCGTGCTCGGCGAGCTCGGTCTCGAATACGAGTCCGTCTACCTCGACCTCGACACTGACGAGCAGAAGGGCGCCGCGCACACCACGTACAATCCGAACGGGCGCATACCGACGCTGATCGACCACTCGAACGCCGACTTCGTCATCTGGTGGGTCCAGTGCGCGTGCTGCGTGTGCGCAAGGCACTCACCCGGTGTGCGGCCAGGGAGTCCTGCGCTATCATGCAGTACCTCGTCGACAGGTACGACACCGCGCACCGTATCTCGGTCGCGGGCGCGGACGAGCATCAGCTACAATGGCTCTTCTTCCAAGCATCCGGACAAGGGTGCGTCCGCTGTGCCAGTGCGATGTGGCGGCGCTCATCCCCCACAGCCCGTACTACGGGCAGGCGAGCTGGTTCCTGGTGTACCACCCGGAGAAGGTGCCCAGCGCGATCGAGCGCTACAGCAAAGAGATTGTGCGCGTGCTCGGTGTCCTCGAGGGCGTGCTCTCCAAGCAGGAGTGGCTTGTCGGCGGCAAGTGCACCATCGCCGACATCGTCTTCATAACGTAGGTCCCCCCTGCGCCCCGCGCGTATAGGTGGAACATCGTTGGGCTCGCGCGGCTTGAGGAGATCCGCCCGGAGGTCAACGTCGAGCGGGACTTTCCCGCTGCTGAAGTCGTTGACCTGGGCGTGTCCGTGCTAAATGGACATGCAGGTGGCACAACACCATGATCGCCCGTGGGCCGATCGCTGAGCTGATAGAGCTCAGAAACTCCTTCCCTGCGGCGAACAGAAAGCTGCGAGTCTAGGGAGCGCGGCGTATATGAAGGCTTATATTGTAAGATTACTTTTGCGGGCTCCGTCACGCACCAGCGCATAGAATTCATTTCAACCTCCTGAGCTTCTGCAACACATGGCCGTAATCGTCCTCTACCCACCGCTTCCCCTTCTTTTCACGGATCCACTTGACGCTGCGCCGCTTGAGCTTCTTTGAGAGGTCGGACGCGAGGTGGCCCTTCTTGCGGGGGCTCGGTGGGCCAGCGAGGGGCACGTCGACGATGAACGACTCGTTGCGCGGACACGGCGGCAGGGGGTGGCTGTCGAGGTCCGGAAACGCGGCGGAGTCGCGGTCGTAGTACTTCTCGATCGGCGAAAGGACGAGCTGCTGTATTGCGAGCGGCTTATGGAGGTCATCGTCTGCGCCGGCGTCGATGCGCGGGAGGGTTGGCCTGCGCGCGTGAGGCAGGTCGGGGTCGCCGTAGGTGGAGGGCGGTCGCCAGCGACGTGACTCGTATATGCGTACCTGCTCCTCCGGCGATGGGGAGTCGTGGACGGACGGGGAAGGAATGTCGGACCCGGAGTAGGACAAGGGGGAGATGATGATGATGGCGGGTTTGGGCGAGTCGGGGATGTCAAGGTAGAGAGGCTGCTGCGGTGTTCCGGCGAGGGCCTTTGTGGGGACGGGGGGTCTCAGGGTGCCAGACGCTGAGGGAGTGGGTGGATGGGGCGGATGGGTCGGGGGGCGCGGGAGGGGGCGGTAAGAGGTGCGTGGCGTGACGGGGGTGGAGGGCGGGGGTGCGGGGAGAGGACGGAGAGTTGTGCATAGCTGGGGGCGACTGGGGCCTGTGGACCGCGAGCGAGGCTGGGGGGCAGCATGCAGCGAGCGACGGGGGGCACGCGGGCCGTGCAAGGAGGGGGCGGCTGCTGCGACAGTGGTAGGTGATGTGCCCCATGGTGGGCCGCCGGAGAGAGGCGAGACGCTTGCTCGGTAGCTGGGCATCGTTAGAGGGTGTTGTAGGTAGTAGCGGCGAGTTTAGGGAGAGGTGGGCATCTGACCAGTAGGCAGTCGAGGTGGGTGCAGTAGAGATGTCGCCGCACTGTAGCTCGCAGATTGAGCTGTTGCCGCACTGTAGCTCGCAGATGTCGCCGCACTGTAGCTCGCAGATTGAGATGTCGCCGCACTGTAGCTCGCAGATTGAGATGTCGCCGCACTGTATCGGGTTTGCGGAGCAGGTAGGAGGCGCGAGCGCGATGGACACTCGCTGTGGAGGGCAGAGTGCAGCCGCTGCGAAAGGCATGCACGGCACGGAGGACGCCACTCCTCCCGGGTTCTTCAATGCAGTGAAAAGCGCACTTGCCTTCGAGATGACGAGTGGAGAACTCAAGCAGAACCGTGGTGGAGGCGAGGGAGTTACGGGCGCGGGGACGGTCGGCGCGCTGAAGGGCGAGCAGAAGCAGCACAAGCGGGCGTTCTACACGAGTGCCCCGACGGGTGGGGATCGGACGACGACGGGTCAGGCCCCCGACGCGAGCAGACATCCCCGGGACCATACGTACTCTGAGCAGAATGAACACTTGAAGCATCACGACGAAACAGACACTGCGTACGCGTCGCAAGGGAAAGGCAATGCAGCTGAGAACCCAAGCTTACCATCACACAAGGTAAGGCCTCCACTATTTACCTATATCCAGAGGCGCTAACGTGCAGGCTAGTTTGAAGACAAGCTGAAAGCAGGCCAGAACCGTCGCTCTATCCACACTTCTGCTCCGCGCCTCGTAGAGAAGCACTCTGCCGAATCCTACTTCAAAGAGATCGACGAGACGCCACCTCAATCGTCCAAGACACACCAAGTTGACTCGAGCGACAACAAGGTCGTGAGGCCTAACGAGCAGGTATCGGGCGAGACGAAGGAGTACGCCACGGTGAGCAAACTCATGCCTTGTAGGTTGCCTTGGTTGACGCATGTATGCGTGTTAGGTTGATAAGGATAGGCCGTATGATACCCAAGTGGAGGATGAAGACGCACAGCTGAGGTACGGTGGCGTTAGCAAGAGCGCAGACACTGTGAGCAAACCAGGGGAGGGCCCAGAGGGCGAGGCGAAAGGGGGGCGTGTCCCCGAACGCAAGTAAGGTGTCTTGGTGTATACACCACGGAACTGTATGAATAGCGAGTCAACAACACAGTTGTAGCATAGATCCCTCTGTATGATGATGTAATGATATTGGCCCGCTTCACACCACAATCTGTATCGAAACAACTCGAACTCGGACGCACGCTGATTTTCAGGTGAGCAAATTCACGCATACATCCCAATCGCACCCTGAAGGAAAGGCATTCATTGCAAGCCGAGGCCGGAACGAAGGGCATTTTGCAGCGTGTAGTTATAATCCTGCAGTATCACGATCAATACGAGTGCATGGACAACTAGATATGCATGATACATACCTGGTTGAGGGACCACGCAAACGCCCCCGCAAGCCCGGCGCCCCGTGCGTACGAAGCTTTGTCACCTATCGAGCTAGCATCATCGAACGTTACCACAGTCGTGCGAGCTACGTCGTAGAGGTACTGTGCAGCTAAACGTCAGACACAGACCCCACAATAGATGCAACACCCATACCGGTGTGTCACTGCAGCCATCATAGGCTGTTTGGGGAGGCGGTCAGTCACACAGTGCCCAGGAAACAGTGGGGATAGGACAGACCATAAGTGTAGCCGTTGACAGCGATGAATGTACCCGGGGTTGTCGTCTCCTGCAGAGCACCCTGCGCAATCAACCCGCTGAACGTAATTTCTGTGCCCCAGTATCCGCTCAAATCGCCGTTGCCGCTCGCGAGCGGAACCAAGCCTTGCGCGGGAGGTTGCTGCGTGATTGGGTGCGCGCCCTCAAGCCCCGCCGCGCTGCCCTCGTCGAGGTCTGTAGGCACGTCCGCCGCCTCGGCGCTCTTGCCCGCGAGCCCGAGCACCGCTGCGCGGTACGCATCGAGTGCGGCGCCGCTCGTGTGCTGAAGCGGCCCGTCCGTGAGGGACGTCTTCGTGCTGTCCGAGACGTACCCGTAGAAGGGCACGCCGAGCAGGAGCTGCCCTGCGGGGAAGCCCGCGGTGGTCCACTGCGAGATCGCGGCCTCTGCATTGTAGTGCGGCTGCGAGGACGTCCCGCAGAGGTCGCCGAGGGGCGCGTTCGGGCCGGGCGTGGAGGAGGACTGGAAGACGTCGTAGTTCCTGTGGAGTGGAGCAGGTCAGATTCTGCGAGGCAGATGAGAGGGGGACGTTGTACGTACATGATGTTCGCGTAGGTCATTTGCTCGGCGTATGCGGAGACGTTTTCCAGTGAGCTCCCGTTGGGCCCGATCCACGGTAGGTCGCTGACTGCCGCGGAGATGATCTTGCTCGAACCGAGTTCCTCACGAAGCGCCGTGAAGAAGCTGAGGAGGTTCGCTGCGTCAGACGGTGAGTAGGGGTGTCCTGCGCCTGGTTCATTGGGGTATTCCTATATATATTGAGCAGTTAATGCCGCGCTGTTTAATATCGCGACGCACCCAGTCAATGTCAATCCCTGTTCGTGGCCACTGTCGTCAGTCACAATAGTGCCATAAAGGAGCCGCGGACTAACCGTCAAGGTCGTACGTGTTGACGGCATCGACACATGCTTGTACGAAGGTCGTCTGGTTGGCGGGACTCACGGCCTGCGAGAAGTAGGTGCTGCCAACCCAGCCCCCTGGATAATCGTCGGCTACGGTCCGATACACGTCAACTAGAAATAGTCACCTATTGAGAGCACAACCCTTGTGCCATAGCCACTACCGTGCGCCGCGCTCACAAGGGACTGCAGCGTGGAGGTAGCACCGCTGTCAAAACTGATCCCGTTGGCTGAGGTGGGCGCTGCGAACGCTGTAGAGGCAGCTATGAGTCAGTGTCTTGACATCGATGATGCACGTCGGGGTGACGCACCGAACATGAGGATGTCGAACTTGGAGAAGTCGAGCATCGACGGCGGAAGGGTGCTGACAACCCAGTCCGGGTAGTACGCCGCCGCAACTGTAGTCGACGCTCTTGCTTGCACCGACGCAGCTCTCCGGCCCTTGGGGCTGGATGGTTTGCGGTTGTTCTTGCTCAGGAAAGGGATACGCATCGTGGTTAGTGCGAGCTGAGGTTACCAGAGCACCTTTGCACACCTTTTGTATGTGTTGGACGCTATGGGAGCGCTTCAGTGATATTAGGACCAGTTGAGAAATCGCGGAAATACGCACGAGTCAAACCGCATGACGTGTACCTTTACTAGACGTGCCGTACGCACACGGAGCCGATGCATTGGACACGCCAGATATAATGGCAAGTGCCTCCGACTTGGGACAGTCTGACGGTGGACCGTATGGACCGTATGCTGCCTGCGTGCTCGATATGTCGCATACTTCCTTTGCTAGCATGGTCGAGTCACCAGATAGCTGAATGAGTCTGGTACGCTGTCAATTGTGGTTCGAGCGGTAGAAGTGCAGCACGTATCTCCGACACGGACGAGAGCGTAGTTGTTTGATTCTTGATGCATGGTTCATTCGTTCTGGCGACAGTCTGCGCCTGTTCTGAAGGAATCTTATCAGTGTATCATTGGCTGGACTTGAAGGCGCTCTGTACCACGCAGAAGTGAAAGTAGATCTACTTCCAGCAGTGTAGGAACCATGTCCTTGTCAACTAGCAACTAGAAGGTTATACCCGTGCATACTGAAAGAAGTACCTACTCACCGTACTTAACGACTCATGCGGCGGGTGTACATGCTGTTGAGGTGAACAGCGCGGGCAGATGGATGCGAACAGTCAGGTACGCAACAATCGAGAACGTTTCTGATGCTCGGAACACCTTATGACTCCAATACATCCGTCTGATGAACATGACTGCGATTGTGCAAGCTGAATATGAACAAACCTGCCAAAAGAGTGTGTGATAATGTCAAAGGCAGCACAATACTCATCATAGCGGTTACACCTCGCACGAACAAGGCAATGTGTTTGTCGACACATATGGATCCTTGGATAGTTTATGACTCAGACTCGAAACGCGCACACAACTTATCTTTAGGCATTTGACATTCAAAGCCTAGAAGACCCACAGAACCGATTGAGCTAGGATGCTAGGATGAGACGAAAATCGACGCGCCTGTGCTGAATATCCGTAATGCAGGCTGCAGGTGCTATTGCCCTGGCACTGAGCTCCCTTGAAGCTCTACATCGTTTAGAGGAAGCCCATACCTGATTATAATTACACTCGATGCAGCTCGATGATATGAGAGCAGAGTCAGACGTGTCTACCGTTTGGAAATCAGAGGCGACCGGTTGACACTTGCGCGTCGCGATTAGCAGTTCTGGGTTATTATACCGGTAGGTTCGACTGAGGTTCAGAGTTTGATATGATGCACAGCCTTGAACCAATTGAATAGAGTACCACAAGGCCTTCTGTTCTGAGCGCTGAGTAGTAAAAGTCGGGAGGATGATGACGGCATGAGACAAGATGGAAACGCCACTTGGGTAGGCGACACAAATAAGCGCTTGGTACTCAATATACCACCACATCAGTATATTCATCGGATACTCGAAACCTAGTAGCTTACATACGACAACGGCTAGAACGTTGCTCCTTATTCTTCTCAACCCCAGAGCGCTACAAGCCCAGACCCGACCGAATGGCATTCTGCAACACGTAGTTGTAGTCCTGAGGAACATCGCTGTCACTCGCAGCGCCGGTGTATACATAGAGCACGGGGGCTTACCTGGTTAAGTGACCAAGCGAATGCTCCAGCCAATCCAACGTTCTTCGCGTACGAAGCCTTATCACCAATTGAACCTGTGTCATCGAATGTGACGACGGTGGTACGCGCTGTGTCGTACAGGAACTGTTTGTATATGTAATCAATAATGAGTATAAATCTCATAAGATTGGATGAGACGCACCGGCGTGTCGCTACAATCATCCCAAGCTGTCCCGACGGTCTGTCAGATCACGCAAACAAGGCCAAAGCACAGTGCAACATTACCATAAGTGTAACCATTGATAGCCACGAACGTGCCTGAGGCGGTCTCCTGCAGAGCGCCCTGTGCGACGAGGCCGCTGAACGCGATCTCCCCACCCCAATACGCGCTGAGGTCGCCGTTCGCCAACGGGGCAGACTGTTGACCCTGCGGCGGCGCCTCCTGTGTCAGAGGATGTGCCCCCTCCAGCGGGATCAGCTCCTCCGGCGTGTCGCGTGCGTCGAACTCCTCCGGCACCTCCGCGAGAGCAAGCACCCCCCTCCTGTATATGTCGAGCTCGGGCGCACCCTCTGCAGGCTGGAGGGGTCCGTTGACAAGCGAGGTCTTGCTGCTCTGAGAAACATACCCGTAAAAAGGGACGCCGAGCATGAGCTGGGCTGTGGGGAACCCGGCGGCGGTCCACTGCCGCACGGCGGCCTCGGCGCTGTAGTGCGGCTGCGTGGAGTTGCCGCAGATGTTGCCGAGAGGTGCGTTTGGACCGGGAGTCGCTGAGGCTGCGAAGACATCGTAGTTCCTGTTGTAGGGGGTTAGAAATTTGGTTAGGTGGAAGGGGAACGGCGTACATGATGTTTGCGTAGGTCATTTGCTTGGCGTACGCAGACACATCCGTGAGCGGGCTCCCGTTGGATCCGACCCAGGGCAGGTCGCTGACTGCTGCAGAAATGATCTTGTTGGTACCCAAGGCTGAGCGCAGTGCAATGAAGAAGCTGAGGAGATTCGCCGCATCAGAGGGCGAGTATGGGTGGTTATCACCCGGCTCATTCGGGTACTCCTATGTTCGCTAGGGTCAGACGCACGCAATGTACTATGCAGCGCCGCGACGTACCCAATCTATGTCGATTCCTGTGCGTATATACGGTTAGACCGAAGACCTCGCATACATAGAAATCTACACCGACCGTCGAGGTTGTATGTATCAACGGCGTCGACACAAGCCTGCACGAAAGCTGCTTGGTTCGCCGAAGTCATAACCTGCGAGAAGTAGGTGCTGCCAGTCCAGCCACCTGCGAAAACCCATCAGTCACCAGACAAGACACTGAGTAGACAGTCGCTACCAATAGAGAGCACGACCTTCGTGCCATAGCCACTGCCATGGGCCGCGCTAATGAGGGACTGCAGAGTCGAGGTGGCGCCGCTGTCGTAGGTGATTCCGTTCGAGGACGTAGGCGTCGCAAATGCTAACAAATTGATGATTAGCTCGGTATGGACGCCGATGGCGACCGGCGCGACGCACCGAATAGGAGGATATCGAACTTTGAATAGTCGAGGCTCGAAGGCGTGATACTGGCCCAGTCGGGGAAATACGCCGCGGCGAGAGGGCGCGTTGCCCTCGTATGTATCGGGCTGGCTTCGATGGGCGGGGGCTGGAAGCTCAGGCTAGTGGACTTGCGGGTGCTGGTGAGGAATGGGATGCGCATTGTTGGAAGTGCGAGCTGGAGCTACAGAGCAGAGGATGAGTGATTCTTATACTTTTCTGTACCGTGCGAGCTCGCCATGAGTTGTAAACGGTGCCGCTAGAGAATGCCTGGAAGGATGGTGTGCAACAGCTTCACGACGTTGCGGCGGTTCGCATGGTATGCTTCGATCTCGAACGCGCTCACTAGTAGCTCACCTGGGCGTTATCTGGTCGAGTGTCCTCCAGGCGCATACGGTGTATTCTTGATACACATGCACGCGGAAGAGCATGCACACAATCTTGGGCCGTCTGACAGGTAGCCGCATGCTCATGATGGTTTCCAGTGTGGCACGCAGCACATTTCCAATGTCGGCATGTTGTCTGAGTGGTCGCGCCAGATGCAGACGTGTCTACATAGTCGTGAGCGGTAGAAGCCGAGAGCATCTCCGATTCGGAGGACGCGAACTGTAGTGCATATCACACTAGGATATGTCAGGGAGATATTAGTGTCTACATCTCTTCTTTGCATCAGCCTGTCACATGGTGATAGCACCTGGTATACTCACTTTTTAAAGACAGGCAACCACAGTCACAGTATTCGATACCTGTGGACGCAGTGCCGCATTGCTTGTGCTGTGGACCGGGATGTCAGTGGTGGCCTGAATGTCACCCTCGGTTGCCTATGTAGTCTCAGACCACCCTCCGAGTCACCCTAAAAGCAACACTTTTGTCAGCAGCCATTCGTGACAATGTAGCCGCGGCTATAAGACATCGTCTAGGAGACTGGGGTGCTGCGTGGGGCTGAGACGAGGAGCTTTCTAACAACTCATGTTCGGCAAACGCAGGCACGTGAACAGCGTTCAATCGTATACTTCCATTGATCATACCTCGATGGCATCGTTGCCCAGTTGCTTCCATGCCCCAGACAATTGCACACACGTAGGTCAGTAGCAAGGAGAGGAATGTATGCGCACCGATGCTTAGGACAAGACAACTTGATGCGTCCACCTGGCCAGCCGGCTCCTTGGAAAGAGTCTGGAAGCGGTACCGGACCCACATAAGAATAGTGTAGGCACCCACGCCTGGCCGTGTACAGCTCTCCTGTCAGTGACCTGTGTGTCATCGTATCGGTAGTCTGGGCATATCATGACTTCCGCACCCCGTTCCGTGCCCGCCTGTGCTGTCCTAACGGTGGTCGCCGTACTTTGCGGACGCATTTGAGCAAGACGCCACAAACTGTTCGTCCTTGGATCGCACGGGTCCGCCCTGTTTCGGACGCGTCCATAGAGTGAGACCATAGCCATAGGCTTAGCATAGTGATAGCTATCGAGCGAGGATAGCTGGGAAGGGGAGGCCACAGCGCCGCCATGTCACGCAGCAATTGAACGTGACAAGCGTGACAATGGTCACTACATAAGTACTCGCAGTCTTTTTTTTTTTTTTTTAATTCTACGAATTTATACTCCATACTCTAAGTACATGCAGAGTATCTACTGAATATTTCAGTCTTCTCCTTCCGCCTCCGAAGGAGGCGGTGTGATGACATAAAGCATTCCAAAGTCGTCCAAGAACTGCTCATTGTCCCTCTCTTCCGCGTCTAACAACCGCCCTTCAGGTAAGATGAACCCCCGATGAGGAAGGTCCACCCACCCTTGGTCTAGATGCGCAGTAATAAGTTCCTCCTCCTCTAATTGAGAGGCGCGAGGGGCAAAGTCGAGGGTAGGATCCTCGTGATCGACTGGGGCAATTTCATGTTCCTCCGCTTGTGACGGAGGAACTACTTCCTCTCCCAGTACTATGTGTTCGGGCTCCATGACCCCGCGGATGGGAATGTGGACAAAGGGCTCGTCCATTATCTCATTTCGTTCAAGCGCTTCGCGCCTGCCTTCTTGAATTTCCTCAGCGTCCCTGTACTGCCACGTTCTGTACAGTTCTTCTGCGAACTTCTCTGCCTTCGACGGATCAAATGCCGCCGTGTATTTCCTATGGGCTTCTTTTTCGGTTCTTTTACGTTCCTTTTCAGAAAGCCCATCCCATTCCTTCTGGAATTCCAGAACTTTACCAGCACGCCACACTGTGTGCGCTTCTAGTCTAGCCCACGCCATGGTGTGCTCATTGCCCTGGGCACGATCCTCCTTGCATTTGGAGAGGATCTCTGCCCATTCAAACGTGCCAACCATAGGGTTGAGTTGGAGGAACTTCAGGACATCAAGCGAGGACCACCCCCGTTGACGCCTAGAGTACCACGATTTGCCTTGCGCAAGGTCCCGCTTCGAAAACGGACCCACAAAAGGCTTGCGCTCATACTTCTTGTGCCTCATGTAGTACGGGCATTTGAAGAGTATGTGATCTCGGGTTTCCCGGTACCCGTTTCGAAGGCGGCACGGACATTTATCCGATTCTCCCGGTTGGAGAAGCTTAAAGCGCTTTGTCATGGATTTACTAGCTGGTGACTGGCCGCACCACTAACCACTACACCAAAAGGGCGCAATGTCAAGCTTGGCTTGACATCTGGCCAGTGGTATATATAGAGCTCGTATGTCAAGTCGTGACATTACCCTCCTCTCTAGGCACATGACCTCATGTGGAGTTATATACTACCGTGGCCCCAAGGGTTACCAATTGGCTTAACCTTGATGGTTTTTGAGAGTTCAGGAGGACCCAATGTATCACCAGTTCTAACCCCAATTTAGGACTTCAGGGATCCTCTCCCCTATCCAAGGTGTTTATAGCTAACACCTAAACTATGGTTAGACACTGATCATGTGACCAAGATACCAGCCAATCACCACCAAGCAGTCACATGACCCCCATGTGACCTTAGTGAAAGCGCTGAAATATCTCCACCATCAGGAGTTGAACCCTCAACCACTTGAAGCTTGACATTTGTCATGGATTTACTAGCTGGTGACTGGCCGCACCACTAACCACTACACCAAAAGGGCGCAATGTCAAGCTTGGCTTGACATCTGGCCAGTGGTATATATAGAGCTCGTATGTCAAGTCGTGACACGCTTCTTGTATTCCCCACTTGGGAAGTGTTCAGTGATAACCCGCGTGAATCGGGCTACCTCCTTATTCTTATTGCGAATCTTAGTGGGGAACGCGAGTTCCTCATAAGTTTTGTCTTCGCCGTCTGCATTTGTATTGCTCAGATCGACTTTCCCTAGGGATAGGAAGGGTGATTTGCCTGTGGTGCGAGGCTTTAACCCCTCGTCCCACCACAAACCATACCCTAGATAGGCACTGTGACAAGTGCGAATAGATTTGTCAGGGACACCCGGGACTCCCGCCACCGGTGTGCGCTTAACTTTGTATTTGAGGCCGGCAATGTCCGACCAGTCGTCTATTACTTTCTGGCGGATCTTGTTACGCGACGACTCGCGCTAACTCGGCTAAGGTCGACTCTGGAGACCACTGACCTATTCCGCGAATAGTCAGTCAACCTAACCCCTAGGGCTTACCTACCTGGGCCTAGCGAGTTACACAAAGGAAACCCTGTCCTTCGATGAGAGTGACGATGGATACCTGGGAGCACAATGCTACCACCAGGATCGAGCGAGCTTGAGTCTGGTGTCGGCTAACTCAGAGGCTTCACTGCAGGGGATGCGAGTGAAGGTTGAGTATAGATTAAACCAGGTCGAAGTTGGGACTTCGACCATCTACCAACTGCAGTATATATACAGGAGAGGCCTAGGGCGTCTCTAGGGTTCAGGGCAGGGTCACCGAGACAGAACTCGGTAAGGAGCCAATGGGAGACATACTGGAGAAAGGTAGGGGAAACCCTGGGGTCATGGGAGTGGGGATGAGTCAGAGTCCGGAGGAATGAGTCATGGGAAGCATGAGGGATATAGTGAATGGCCAATGGGAAGCGTCCTCGGTGTGAGTACCACACCAGTCCCTATCTAAGTATAGTACAGGCTCGAGTCATGAAGGGGAATGACCTAGCCTTGGGAGTCATGAGAACAGAGAGGTGCGGAGCCGGGCCGAGGGATCGGGTCGGGCTCCAGTCATGTGGGACGCGATGGCGGCAAGGGGAAGGGAACCGGTCCGAGAGAGTGGTAGGGTTAGGTGTATGTCACGTGTTCCAGGATGCAGTAGCGCGCATCCTGACATTCGTAACAGATCTCTTGTCCCCGGAAAGCAAATGATTTGTAATCAGGCAGAGGTTCGTCTGATTTATTAATGTCAGAAGCGAGTTTATCCACATACTCGTTCCATTGAATCCCAACATGAGATGGGCTCCATAGGAAAACAACCTTTCGGTTCATTTCCTTCAGATGTTCACTAATCCACACACCGTGGAGTTGGCCGGAGCCAACCCCACTCGGTTTCATAGCGCGTCTCAAATTACCAATATTGTCGCTGGCAATTACTATAGTGTGATCCGATGGACGGATCACTTCCATGGCTGCCTTGACACCGAGGTAACATGCCTGTACCTCCGCGTCAAAACTCGTGCACTTCCCGGACATCCAAGAGTCCTCCGAGACCATTTCGTCATTGCGCGTAATGACATACGCGCCCGACGCCCTCGTTTTTTGCAAGTTTGGCTTGCCTTTGACCTGGAGATAATCGTCATCTTTCCCCGGGATGACAGACCCATCCGACCATATGATCAGGGTGTTTCTGTCATGCATGTATGTGGACACCGCAGGCGTCCATGTGTTGTGAATCCAGTCTTTGAAATCATCGCTGACTTTTCCATTTTCTCCGCCCTTTTTCCTTGGGATAGATTTGATGTTGTCATCATGATTATCCCGCTTATCACGATGAAACAACACATGTTTGATGGCGTCATCTCCATCCCGGTCGATCAACCTGTCGCCAGGCCTACATACCGATGCTAAGACATGGAATATTTCATTCGTTGTCTTGGCCATTTTCTCAAAGTGCACCATAGGGGACTTTGATTTGCTGCGCTTTCCTACTCGGAACGGCATTTCAGCGTTGAGATCTGATGTGGGGACGTCCGATAGCTCCCACTCATGACTCATTAACGCCTGGGTGGGATGACCCGGGTGAAGAGTTTTGATACGGAGAGCATGCTTCTCCATGTATCTTGTGATGTTCACTTTCACCGGAACCACTCCGGCGATCAATTCCATGGCTCCAATCGGGGTCGTTCGGAACGCCCCCGTGATCCATCTGACGGCTCGGGATTGCGCCCCCTGCATCTCTTTCGCAATCCAACCAATCCCTTTCCACCCAGGTTTCCACCACAGGTGCGCGCCATAGCACATGAGCGGGAGCACATGTGCTATGTATAATTGTCTCTTTTGCATGGGGGTGAACCCCCGAAGAGAGTTGCCTAGCATGGTGAGAGTGGACACCGTGCTGGCTGCTTTAGCCGCGTAGAAGCGGATGTGAGATTTGAATGACAATTTAGGATCCAGATAGAATCCTAAATATCTCATTGACACCTTTGGAACGATGTGATTGATCTTTCGATCAATCTCGATCACTACGTCTGGACCTGTGGGCTTATCCGGCTTCCACGGTTTCCGCTTCTTCCAGAAGTGCATAACTTCCACTTTGTCAGCTTCTACTCCCAACCCGACCCGTAATAAGTCGCCATTAAGGGAGTGGAACATAACCTGCAGGTACTCCACATTGAGTTCTACCTGCGTAATGTTGCGCCGAATCGTTGATTTCAACGGCGCAGCTACCATGAATGCACCGTCGTCCACATAGAACTTTAGTGTGCCATTCCCAGGCATCTTGCGATCCACTGGGAAGTGTTTATGTAAGATAGGAGCAATATACAGCCCCGATCCCATCGGAGAGAAGGCAGATCCCTGACCCACTCCCAGCGGTGTGGGAGTGGCGTCTGTGAGCTTGCCATTAAACAGGTACCGGGTAAACCGGCCCTTTAGATAATCAGCAAAGAACTCCACCAAGTCCTCCGCAAATCCTTCACGCCTTAGCATCTCAACAAGAATGCTGTGATTTAGAGACGGGTAAAATTGAGATACATCCAACAGCAACATTGAAGGAGTGAGATCTCGTGCCCAAGCTTCGTGCACAAAGTGCACAACTTCAATGCCAGCATCGGTGGTACTGTGTTGCATTGTACCGCCGTACTGGCATGGGTGCATGATGCCGAATTTCTGAGCATCAAATTGCATGCGCTTCGCAAGTATCTTTTCAAATAGCTTGCCAAACACACTTAGGAGGCATATCGGACGATATGCTTTAGCTTTGGTGTAATCCGGCTTGTTAGGCTTGGGGATTACTACCGTTATAGACCGCTTAAATGCAGTGGGGAACTTATGCTTTTTAATGCACGCATTAAAGAAAGCTTTAAAGAATTGGTAGACCTTGGGTCCCCAATGAATGTACGTGACGTTGTCATTTTCGTCCGTTTTCTTTTCTATGCAATGGAATATGGTTTTAGCCCATAACCAATTGATGTGGTCTTCCCCGCCGACTGAGGTGTTGCTCGTGTCCGCAAGGTTTTCCGATATCTCTTCATTGGAGATGTCATTAAACGTCCGAGTTTCCCATTTAGGAAGTTCGTCCATAATACTCATGTCCACTTGTCGGGGAACCGACGGAGTGAATTGTTCTCGGAATTCCGTTTGAAGGTCTTCCTGACTATCTATGACGGTGCCATCAGCGCGCTTGATTTGCACGCTGGAGTCAAGCCGTCTAGGCCGCGTCCACGCAACATAGTTAGATATGAGTTGCGGGTGCGCGTGAGCGATGATCTTATCAAAGAAGACCCTTTTAGCGCGCTTAGAAGCGGCAGCTACCCATTGGCATGCAGATTTCACGCCCTTTTGCATGGTATCATGTAAGTCATTGTACTGTTCGTACTGAACGCTTTGGCGTCCAAGCGTACGGAAAGCTAAACCCCTTAGCTTTCGTAATAACTTAGTCCTTTTACGGGCTAGACGCAAACTTTTGGAGGCCTGCGCACACTCTTCATTCCACCACGTTTTGGAATGGCCAGTGCGATTGGGTTTGGAAGCATAAGTACTCGCAGTCATGCATTGTAGCTTTCTTCGCTGGAGAACAGCCTTGGCCAGAACACCTTTCTCAATGGCCTCCCCGACCTCCCGCCCTAGCGCTGCCGATACCCGCCCGCCCGTCTCTCTCCGCTCTCCTTCTGTCGTCGTCCACCTCGAGTATGACAGCACCAGCCTGCCGCCTGTGCCGTCCCCGGAATGGACGCGCTTCGTCTGCATCAGCGACACTCACTCGCGGATGATCAGCGTCCCGCCTGGCGATGTACTGCTGCACAGCGGCGACCTGACCGCCATGGGGACCTTCTATGACTTCCAGCTGACAATGAAGTGGCTAGCCGACCTCCCGCATCGGACGAAGATGTGAGTTTTAGTGCGTGATTACAGCCTGCCCAATCCAGCCGTGGCGCGACGCCCTTACATCGTTGTGTGCGATCGCTAGTGTCATCGCTGGGAACCATGATCTTCCTCTGGATCACCACGACGATTGGTACAACCAGAACTACCAGCGCTGGCACGGAAGTTCGAAACAGGTGTGTACTTGTCGTTTCGCCGTGGCAGAATCCACTAGAATAGACGGTTCTATCCCCTAGAATATTACCCTGATTCAAGACCTCATTCTCGGCCATAAGGCGACAAACTCCGGAATCATCTACCTCGAAGACGAGTTATATGAGTTCCGCGTCAAGCCAGATGGGAGGGCGTGGACTGTGTATGGCTCTCCGGTCAGTCCACCCGTCGTCGTATCAGTATTCTGGGCCCATCCTGACTTCCCCACCCCGGTCCGCCCTCGCCTGCGCTATCCTCACAGTGGTCGCCATACTTTCACGACTGGGCGTTCAACTACGCCCGCGGCGATGAGGCCGAGAGTACGTCTCCTTCGCCCAGGGGCTCTCCTCGCACTCACAGCGCACGACCCCTCCCCACCACCCAGAGCTTGTAGCCGCGTTTCCGAAGACTGACATCCTGTCAGTGGTCTCCTTCCCCGGCCCGTCCTCAAATTCTGACCGTGCTCTCCCCCCGCAGGCTCACGCACGGACCGCCGTACAACATTTTCGACATGACGATCACGCACGAGCGCGTCGGGTGCGAGGCGCTCGCGGCCCGCCTGCGCGCGCTCCGGCCGCGTCTACACGTCTTCGGGCACATCCATGAGGACCACGGCGCGCTGATCCAGACGTGGCCTTCCGCGGAGGGAGTGGGCAGTGCAGCGTCCGACTCAGAGCGGACGGGCCGCAGTGGCGAAGACGAACAGACTGTCTTTGTGAATGCGGCGAACTGGCCAATGGGCCCCCGGGCGAGCCGCTCCGGCGGTGGGAGAGTCCAATTCGGAGAGGCCCCATTCCAACCTGTCATCGTCGACTTGCTGGACAGTGCTTGAAACCGCCAAGACACTGTTCGAGTACAACACTCACGTCTTCGGCCGCGTGCGGGTTTCATTCCGTTTTCCAAACTTCCGGGGCACTGGATGATTGTCTCTTATCATCTGTGTGAGTCGCCGCCTGAATTGCCTCCGGGGGCGCCTACAACCGCTTGCATGCTGGCGGTCGTGCGGGGAGTCTTTGTCTGACAATGTCTGAGTCGCCGCTTGTCCGCCAAGGCGTTAACGGAGTATGATCGTTCCTGTTACATATGTGCGGGAGTGGCAGTTGTGCATGCACGGACGCACTATACAAGAGCGTACAGCCCCGCAGGTGGCCACATTGCCACTGTCAGACGTAGCAGTGTTCTGGGTCGATTCTGGGCACTGTTTTGAGACCAATCTATTGACGTGATCACTTGTCCGGTCATTTTGCAGTGGCACTGCACCATGGTGGTGTGCGGCGTTTGAGCATAAAGGCACTGTGCCGGGGCAATATTGGCCGACAGGCTGAATGTGGGCATCCGTCACGATACGCGATCACAGTCAACAGTTTCACGCGTTTCCGTTGTGAGCAGGGCGGCGAGATTGCGGTGGTGACGTAGGGGTATCTACGGTGATCTTTTGGTGGGTTCTGGTACTTATGATATGGTTTCTGGCGCTGCTTGCTCACTCTTATCAAAGACGCTCTTGTCTAGGGAATGATAGGATGTCCGCCACGGACTAGCGTCGAAGTCATATTCATCCGTCAACCTAGGGCGAATCACTTGTAGTCATTACAACGCGTCCCCGGGCCCGCATTCGGAGCGCCATAATGCCAATATTTGTGAAATGGCGCGCTTGCTGGAGCTGGCTATCGCCTGTTGGCCAGGCTGTCCATGCATCACCCAACCACAGACACTCTCGCCATTCTGATCCCGGGCAACGTCAGATCGGGCCCTGCCACGCTGAGCACGGGTAAGATCCGACGAGGCGAGATATCCTACCTCCCCTTCGATTCGCGATGCCGCTGTACGTGCCGGTTGAGATTTCCGACACGCCATTACTCGCGCTGACGCCTGTTGATCGGGCCCGCATTTATAGGCCAGCGCGGTGCAGACAGTGCCCCACTCACCTTCGTCTTTACGACTCATTCTTTGCAGGACTGTGTCCGCAGCCAGCCTACGCATTTACCGCATACATATTTAGCTCCGCCTCACCAGCAGCTTCGTGTTCAGACACCACCCACAACAGCAACCAAAGTCAATCCGACACCACCCTGTCCTTCGCCAAGATGAGAAACACCATGGAGGCCAACCGCAAAGTCTGGTTTATCACTGGTAAGTGCGCTTGGGGTACGGCCGATACAGCACCAGCCGCTGACACTTCTTCTCCAGGCACCTCGTCTGGATTCGGCAAGCGCCTCGTATCGACCGTACTTGAGCGCGGCGACTACGTTATCGCGACCGTGCGCAACCTCAAGAGCTTTACCCTCCCAGTGGGCGACCGCACGCGGCTGCGCATCATTGTGCTCGACGTGTGCGATACCGCGGAGAATATCCAGAAGACCGTCGATGAGGCGCTGTCCATATGGGGCCGCATCGACGTCGTTGTCAACAACGCCGGCTATGGCTTGAAGTCCCTGATGGAGGAAGGCGGGTACGTGACGGATCGCAGGAGCGGTCCCACGCGTCCCTGACTGATCGCCCGTATCCAACAGAGCCCTCGCCGCCACGAAGCAGTTCCAGACGAACGTCATGGGAGTCATCAATGTCACAAACGCCGTCCTGCCCCATATGCGGGCCCGAAAGTCGGGCACGATCGTGATGATTGGTAGCCGGTCGGCATGGCATACCACTCCGGTGCGTCGCGCGCAGTTTGCATGCGGGGTGCTCCGAACTCAATATGTGACACTCTATTCTGCAGATCATTGGCTTCTATGTTGCATCAAAGGCCGCAGTGCATGGTGATTACCCTCCGCAATGTACCTTGGGAGCGCACGCTAACGCTCGTTTCCCACAGCCTTCGCCGAGACATACGCGGCGGAGCTCGCGCAGTTCAACATCAGAGTGACTGTCTGTGCGCCCGGCGCATTCCGCACGGAGGGCGTGCACAACGTGCCATACACATCGAACTTCCATATCCCCGAATACGACGCCATGCGCGAGAAGACTGTAGGCCAGTTCCAGGCCGTCGGGTCCCAGGCGTCGGGCGATCCCGACAAGGCCATGAGCCTCCTCGTTGACGCTGTGCGCGGAGAGGGCCAGGCGAAGGGCCGTGACCTTCCGATGTACCTCATGCTCGGCAACATCACCTACGACCACGCTCGTGAACACTGCGCTCGGCTTCTCGAAGATATGGACAAGTGGGAGGACGTCGCGAAAAACCTCGACTTTGACCCTGTGCAATGAGCATCATCCGGGTGCATGGGTATAAATTATGGCTTGGCGGACTTGGACACATCGTTACCCTAGATTACTGTAGATACTCTTAATTGCGTGACGCAGTTGGCCTGGTAGCCAACAGAACTTCTCGGTTCCATAGTCTTCCTGGGACCCGGATCAGGATTCCCTCATGTCTTATTAGCTGTAGCCATTCTCTATAGACGATGCTTTACATGGTCGTTCTGATCGATCGGCATAATGATATTGACGACGGTCCCGCAGCGGTGACACGCCCTCTTACTGGCTGAGCGGCGATGAGAATGCGCACACGCTCGCCTTAGCTGAGTTCATTATCATACACCCCGGGTTGGCCCCTGGGATCTTAGAAGTGTATCTGCTGGGATCTCGGTACCACACATGGTACTAGGACCCTCGACAATAGGCGGGGAGGCCAGATCCTGTGCCAAAATTTTCGTCCGGATGATTCCGTGCACCTTCGTCCGGATGAGATCTGGCCTGCCTCTGCGGTCGTCCAAGTTTGTCCGGACTCGGGATCTGGGCTAGGATAGGACGAGTTTGGTTCGGATGGCAGGATCTGGCCTTCCTAATGAGGTGTTTGCGTCCGGATGACGGGATATGGCCTCTCATGGACAGTATTGGGTCACTAGTGCATTCCCTTTGTACGATAGCACACTATAATAGAGCTGTAATAGACATCTGGTGGTATCCGGTATACATATTATAGTGCACAAGCAAACATGACCAGCCGGCGAACGGAAGCAGAGTTCGTGCACATCGCCTACTACTGAGCTTTCGATCCACCTGGGCCCTCGTCTTCGTCAATGTCCGACACGTCCTCCACAACTTGACTCGTCTGGCCCTTTGCTTTGCGCCGTGCTGTGAGTGTCTTGATCGCCGCGAGAATGCGCGGACAGCCGTCTTGGAGCTGCTCGAAGATACCGAATACTTCTGGATCAAGCATGAGTTGGCGCGGATCACTCCACGGCGTGCATGTTGTGACGAGCATTGAGAATATAAGCAGGGGTATCTGCCGCAGGGTATGTTCGGCCCTTGCGAAGCCATTCAGATTCCACCCATGGGCCAGAGTCGTCATCAGGAATGTCGATGGCTTCGTCGAGTGACTGCATCAAGTCAACAGAAGGCAAGGAGGGCATGCTCGTTGAGGTTGGAGACGTTGCTAGGACATTGTGGCGTACCCACATTCGGATCCGGCCATCGGTCCTTTAATGTTCTGTACTATGCAATTACAGACAGACTACGTTCTTTGCAGAGTGTATGTATACGTCTCAAAGTATTCGACTGAGGCTCACGCTACATACCTTCTATCTTGGGCAAGAATTCGAAGAAGTTCCGAAGGAACAAGGCAGCAATTCGAAGAATCGAGACGGACAACTCGGAAGGGAACTGATGAGCCTACAGTGAGGTTGCTTTGTGCGATGTTTCGGGGTTTAAACTTTGTAACAGACCTCGTAGGCCCCTGTAAGCGGACTTCAGCATCATAGAGTGCCCTTAGTCCATCAGCAGAGACCGCTCAAACTCAGCCCTCCGGACCCAACCAGCATCCGGATGGGATCTGGCCTTGGGTGACTGGGCGACCATCGTCCGGATGACACATCTGGGCTTGCCTCGGTCCCCATGCTGTTTCGTCCGGATGAGATCCGGCCTCCGCCCTTGGGCCGCCAGATTTTGTTCGGATGGGCATCTGGCCTCCGCGCCTATTGTCGAGGGTCCTATGGTACTGATCCTTAGTCTGATCGCGAGAAAGTCGGAGGTGTTGGAGAGTCACCCGCGGGCGCGTAAGAATATATACCGGGCCGTATCCAGGCAACATTCGCCTATCTAGCGTAGCGAAAAGAGAGCTCATCCGGATAAAATGCATATGTCAATGATACCAAGTTGGTATACGGTTGTGTCGCTATGTCAGTGCGCAAGAATTACGTGACACATAGGCTACTCAGTAGATCTACAACGGCCATTCTATCGGTGTTGACCGGCGCCGTTGTCAATTGGCCGAGACCATCAACTGCATTTGCATGGCATCGGAAGCCTGAGCAACACATGGGCACTCAACTCTGAAGGGTAGAAGAACATGTCAATTCGGTGCAGAATAATACTAGCTCAGCTAACAGATATGGTACAAATATAATATCTCTGCTCTCGCGTGTTCGATCCGGAACAGGTTTACCTAGAAGCAACGGTTGTAGTCATTGATGACATCAGATATGTATCACTGCCTTACTCTGACGATTACTCTTGACCCTTTTACCTCCGCGCTTCACTGTTTACTTCCGCGGCACTCACGTCATCTAATCAAAATCAACAGCATAGCTGATCCTTACCATCAACTACACAGCTGTTCGAACAGTGAGCTCGGCTTCTGCCTTACTTATCCCTGCTGCATTCGGGTATTTGACATAGTATATTATGTATATCAAATCCATAAGTACCTGGGGTGTGCGATTATTCTGCAAACCACTGTAGTTCCTGTTAGCCACTACTACTATTGACGACTCAGGGGCAGTCTGCTCACAAGAAGCTCGTCGAGGGAGCGACGTGACTTCGGGTTCTGGCCATAGTATGCATTGCGACGAGGAGGAGGACCAGGACGACGAGGAGCAGCCTGCCCTCTGCCGGCGCTCCGCGCCTGGAGGCCGCCGGTCCACGCGTCGTCGCGCGCGTCACTGTAAGATGCGCCGTCAGGGGATGTTGCATACAAATCACGACAGTGCTACTCACAACTCGGAGTAGGAGGCAAGGGCCGGGGCCGCGGTAGCGATCGCCAAAATGAAAACTGTGGTGAAGCGCATCTTGGAATGAAGGAGTAGAAATCGTCGAGGAAATCAAGCAGGGCTGTTGCGGACGATTAGCACGGTGACTTGGGTGGCCGAGAACAAAGAGTACTCACCAACCAGTACCGCTACTGTCGTAAATGAGAAGAGGAGAGGACTGGAGGACTGCAGACGGCGAACGAGGTCTCAAATACTCGCCGGCGCAGACCACGTCGGCAAGCACAGAGCAGGAGAAGATTTCTGGGTCAAACACATCACCTACCTAAATCACCATAGCC
Source organism: Fomitopsis betulina (assembly GCA_022606075.1). Taxonomy (NCBI): domain Eukaryota; kingdom Fungi; phylum Basidiomycota; class Agaricomycetes; order Polyporales; family Fomitopsidaceae; genus Fomitopsis; species Fomitopsis betulina. The sequence continues at coordinate 37,898 of JABYQK010000174.1, forward strand.
ATGCGGTCAAGCTCGCGAAGTTCAAAGCGATGATGTCTTGGGGGATTCGGATACATTTCTTTGTGATCAGACGATAGATGTACCATTAATCAGAAGGGTTGCATTGGGCAGCCGTAGAGTTCTGCGTGAGTTACTACGTCTTGGAGTAGGCAGACAACAGGCTTGAGAGGGCGATCGTATAGGGCTCTTGGACGCTCAACTGCGCGATTTGCCGCGCAACAGGCACTAAGCGTACCGACGGACGTGCCTACAGCGTACTACAGCCACAGGGACTGCTAGTACGAGGGCACTGCATCGGCAACACCGCCCATCAGCAGAAAGGTCACAATGCCAACCAGGTCCATCTCAGCTGAACATCACCCTTCGTAGCTAGCTGCCACGAATGGTCAAGGTAGCCCTGATGTTCGCGCTACATCTAAGTGGGCATCGCCGCAACTTGCAAAGTTCCCTCAGGCAACATCATTGATCATAATACGGTTGTTTATCGCCTATCTAGCGTGGCGAAAAGGGAGCACTGTCTGGATAGAAGACATAGAATGATATCTTGCGTGTGTCGCTATGTCAGTGCAGAAGAATAACGCGACACGTCTAGATCTACAGCGACAGCCATTCTATCGGTGTTGGCCGGCGCCGTTGTCGATGGGCCGAGATCATCAAGTGGGCTGCAATTGCATAGCATCGGAAGCATCAGGATTCGTCAAAGAAGCAGCAATGAGACTGCGGTGAGTGCCCTGCAGTACCGGAAAATGCAGAAAGCAGTTAGTCCGATGGAAAACAAGCACTGGCAGGTCCTGAGAAAGATCAACGCACGAAGAGGAGAAGAACATGACGATGTCTATATGGGGATGGAAGGTGTTAGCCAAGAAGCATCAGGGGCAGTTTGCTCACATTGTACGAGAAGGAAGGCCTGTTAAATGGAGTAAGTATACATTCAGTATACATTTATTCCGCATCGTCCACTGATGGACTGTCACTCACCGAAAGCGTGTCCACATCTCCTGCAGTGGCGTACAAGGACGATACGATCAACTGGCTGAACAGTGAAGCGCCCCGTCAGTCATATGCTGCCTCTGCATGCGATGACACCGAGGGAGAGTAACGTACTTGACCGCGGCGGGCGTCCCACTGAGGAACATCGCAACGAACCGCTCCGCAAGCGCCTCGCGCGGGATCAGGCCACCCTTGACCATGGCCTGCACGACGAACACGCCGATAACGGGCAAGAGCGCCATTTTCGCGAGGGCGGCTGCGAACATGGCCATGATGGGCAGGCGTGAGAGGGGGCGTGGCATGTGCATCCGCGCGAAGGACGCGCCCAGGAGGATGAGCGACAATGGGACCGCGACCTCTCCGAGGAATTGGGCTATCGGGACAATAGGTTAGCTTGCACGCTGTTCACGGGACAGTGGGTTCGATAGGGAATATGTGTACTGACCTGTGGCGTAAATGAAGTTCAGCGGAGGGTTCCCATCTGGGCCGTGCCAATTTGGGCCTCCCTGATCTGTCGTGTCGACGAACAGTGCTTTCAGGTCTGGAATCAACGCGATTGGCAAAGCAATAGCGAGGGATGTCGTGATTGGGGTAACCGCGGCAGAGAGCGGTCGTAGGGTCTTCTTCAGACGTTCTAAATACGAAGAATGGTGTACGGGTATATTTGGATGTTCTGACGGGTGCAATATTGATGGAGGAGGTGTCGCTGGAAGCTGAGGAAGGGATGCAGCGCCTGTCAGCAGAGAAATCCGGCGGGATTTCTGTGATGCGATGGAGAGGCGAGAGGTACGCCGTGCGAGCTGGATATCAGGATCAATCTCGTAGCCACCTTCCTCCTCGACCACAGCAAGTTTCGGTTGTTCCAGTTGGAGGACAGCAGGTAGATTGGCTTCTATGTCGTCTAGCTTTTCTATTTCTTTGCCCTTCTCAGTTCTCTCCTCTAGCACAGATGTGCCGTCGAGCCTTTCAGAAGTTGCGGTAACATTGACGCGCGGGCTCTGAGCCACTTCCAATCGTAGGACATGGCGTGCAATGAAGCCGCCGATGGGCTTCTCGTACCAAGCACAACGTTGTTCCGCTTCTGCGCCTTGCGGTACATCGGGTAGATAGTCCCAAGCTAGCGAGCGCGCAGCTCCCCCCACCCAGAAGACTAGATGATACGACACAACGAATATTGACACAAACGAGACCCCCACTACTTACATAGATCGCGTACGCAGAAACGTCCTAGATCAGTAGTGCATGTCAGGTATTGGATATCGGTACGCACAAGCAGGATCCGTATCGGGATCGAATGGTGCCTCTTGCATCACGGCCTGCACAATGGCGTTTGCTGCGAAAGGTGCGCATCAGCATGCGCAAGTGGTGTATGATAAGCTTGGCGACTGACGCAGGTTTCCCCAGTTGCTCATCCCACACAGGATTACGATCCCTTGCCAAAAGTTGCGTGGTACGTAGAATATCTCGCGGATGATGTATCCGAAGATGAAGCCGAAGCCGAGGTAGGCGAACGCGGTCAGGAAGAGCGGCCCGAGGGCAGAGACATTTTGGGCAGTGAATGCTGGGACCACGCTGGCGAAGATCAGTGCAGGCAGGCAGACGTTCATCGACACCTGCGAGGCACCCTTGGACGCCTCTGCGGTGAAGAGGCCCTTGCTGCCGAGGAACCATCCTACAAAGATGGCAATGAAGCTGGCGAGCGTCAGTGGGCACTGGAACTACGACTTCAGATCGAACGCACGTTTTCAAGAGTGGCATAATGCCACAATAGATCAGGTATCCTGCGGACGCCATCGGACTCTTCGTCGTCGTGTCTGGATGAGCGCAAAAACTTTGGGGAGGGGTTCAGGTAGCGCGACCGGGCCGTTATATGAGGTTACTCCGAGCGTTACGCCGTCTCAGAACTCCGGAGCGTGAGTCAATAGGGAAGGAGAAGCGGCAAGAGGACACCTCAGTCGCCTCGAGCATCACTCGTGGCATGCGTGCTCAGAGTCAAGACCTCTTCAGACGCAACAGCATCACCATGAGTTGTTGTGCATGGCTATAAGATGACCCAATGGTGACTCACTGAGACGAGGGGCTTCATGTACGGCTTTTCGGAATGAATCATAGGCGCCCTGAGAAGACGATAGGAAAGTGAGCGGGAGCCCGATCCGAGTCCGAGCGTCCTCCTCCAGCCGCATTGGCGGCCGTCCAAGACGATGCCAGAGGCGACTCAGCACATCGAGCGTAATAAGAGTACACAGGACCTCAGCGGTGTCGACGACGACGTGGTCTTTGGCACTGCCTCCGACGCGACTTCTGTGCAAAAGCTGGCTCGAGTCGATGATCGTCGAAGAAGCTGCAGCCCTCTGCAATTGACCTGCTAAACTACTCGAGGCGCCTTGGATTCGCTTCTTGAAAGCGCACGACTGGTGGGGAAGGTTGTATGACGGCATAGGTACGTCCATGAGCTGGCTATGCGCGAGTCGTCTATGTGGGCCTGGTGAGTCGAACCCCTTCTACTTGACACGGTGTCGTGTGCCTCCAGCATCCACTTGCAAAGGAAAGTCCATGTTATACGTACGTCTGAACTGGGGTCAAACTCACTTATGTTGCCCCTGATGTGTGAAAAGCCGAGTGACACTTGGTGAAACTTTGAGCGCGGATTCCAAAGGATTTCGTTATGCGTCGCGGTAGTAGAGCAAGATCACGATGCTCCGAGTCTGTGAAGGATCGCGGGAATAGAGGACGATGATGAAGAGGCCCATCACACCCCATTGGCCGGTCGGTAAGTGCCAGTAAGACAACACGGGGAGAGGAGAGAGGCGTAGCGTTGGGGCCGGCGAGGCCTGGGATCAATTTCATGCTCGTCCATTATATACAAACAATCGTTGCAGTCACCGCTGTGTCGCCTCACGAAAGGCAAAGAGAGTCGCCGCCGAAAAGGACAACGCTAAGTGACGATCGCGAACTGCAATGTGACAACGATGTGACGTGGTCACGCATCGCCCCGTTACTTACATCTTTACGCTGTACACCACTACGAATACAAGGCGGCTTTGAATGTATCACAACGTGCGGCTCTCTGTAGCTGCACTCGCTGTCTATTCTGTGCACGCCCTTGCTTCAACTCAGATGTGAGTGCGTTCCTAGGTCACCGCGATATCCGTATCCGTATCGTCACTGTGACTCGGGCAATCTCTCACCCTGGCCCAACGAACGACTTCGTATAACTCACTCAGGCTCCCTGCTATGGAGAGCGCAAACCAGCCCGCCGTGTTTCCTCTTAACAGAGCCTCAATCAAGGAGGCCCACCGAGTCATCAAACCTGCGATACATCGCACGCCCATCTTTACCTCATCGACATTGTCCACCTCACTTCCAAACAAGAACACTCTTTATTTCAAAGCGGAGAACCTGCAAAAGGGAGGCGCATTCAAATTCCGGGGCGCGAGCTTCAGTTTGAGCCAACTCACTCCCGAAGAACTCGCAAGAGGCGTCTGCACGCACAGCTCAGGTGCGTAATCCTTGCATCGCACATTCATCACGGTCCGCATCCCACCCACCGTGCGTCACCTCGACATCACGACCGAAGGGACAACGCACGTCCTCTTCAACGGTAAGGTCGCCCGGCTTCCCAGGCTAGACTCACTCACCGTCGACCTATGAAGCCCGGATCACAAGAACATGATCTTGACGAATCTTGGTGTCTGGGCGGATACGCTGTCCTTCGCGATGTTGTGAGGGGAACTGAGTCCTCTCCCAGGGAACCATGCTGGTGCACTCGCGTTAGCGGCGCGCGAGAGGGGAGTGAAATGCTTCGTCGTGATGGTGCGTTGCCCTCGCCCGCTTTGCTCCATGCAATGCTCATCCATATCCGTCTTCTTCAGCCCAACAACTCTGCCAAGCCAAAGATCGACGCTGTGCGCGGATACGGCGCCGAAATCACGTTCTGCGAGCCCAACGCACCTGCCCGCGCAGCGACGCTAGCGGAGGTTCAAGCCCGCACAGGCGCGACTTTCATCCCGCCCTACGATGCCGTGAACACGATCCTCGGGCAGGGCACCGCGCTCCTCGAGCTCCTCGAACAAGCCCCAGAGCCGCTAGCTGCTGTCGTTGCGCCAGTGGGCGGTGGCGGCCTCTTGGCGGGCACCGCGCTCGCTGCGGAGGGGACGGGGGTACGCGTGTTCGGGGCGGAGCCTGCGGGCGCGGATGACTGTGCGCAGGGACTGAAGGAGGGGAAGCGGCGAGAGAACGTGGATGCGCAGACGATTGCTGATGGCCTGCGGACCCCGGTGGGTATCCTCAATTTCCCGATCATACAGGAGAAGGTAGAGAGTGTCATCGTTGTGTCAGACGAAGTGAGAGTTTATTTCCTCGGAGTTGCGTCGTCGGCCTTGCTGACTGTCCTTCCATTCACTAGGAGATTGCGGATGCGATGCGACTTATGTGGGAACGCCTGAAGCTCGTTGTTGAACCGAGTGGCGCAGCTGCGTTCGCGGCCGTCCGGAGTAGGGTGTTTCAGGGACTTGGAATCGTTGGGCCTATCGGTATCATCATCAGCGGCGGGAACCTTGACATGTACCAACCCCTGCCTTGGTCCAAGTGATTGTGTAGCGCCGCCTGCTTTACAGCATTCCCAATATTGTCTGGCATCGCTCTAGGGTAGTGTGCTACATCGGACGACCGATCATCGGACGTATTTGCTTGTATGCGGGCAAGCAGACATCGCGAGCGTCTACGTAGATAGCTGATACTGCTCCGACAGCTGGACGGTGAGTTGCCACTCCTCGTTTGGCGACGTAGTAAATATCGTCTAATAATGTATGCAGGGAACCTATTGTAGTTGCATACAATTGATACCCCATCGACAGTGTCTACGGCGGTGGCGCGTTTCAGCCCCTCGGTAGGGTCGACTGAACGAAGGTGCCGTCATCCATGTCGCGGCTCTCCGTATATATGCTGCTTTTGTTGAACTACGTTCTACAGAAGCACAACCATGCCTCTAGCTACGCCTGCTGAGGAGACAGCTATATATGAGTTCGTCGTCTCTTCTTTGATCGTTGTGGGTGCTGACGCAGTACCGCCTAATAGATTCAGCTCCAGATGCTGCTTTGCCATTGCATATGGTACGCACATCCAGCTCACTACCTCACCATAACTGACTTCAATGGGATGTAGTGCTCTATGCTTACGATCGTTGTCTCACTTTTCACCGAGAGGTAGCCCTCATACGACGACGTAGAGGCTTGTCGTTAGCCACCGCGGTGTACCTCTTAGTGCACATAGTTACATGTGTCGTCTATTTCCTCTCGGAATGGATCTGGACCACCGTCTCGACCACAAACCTCACCGAGGTAAATCATATTTTTACACCTGTGATGAAATACTGACCCAGAGTCCTCAGAAGTACTGCCTTGGCCATTTCTGAGTTACAAGTCGCTGATATGCATATTGCATATACAGTGGGAAGATCTTGAAAGCTGCTTCTGGGAGTATGGCCACGTTATTGACTTTACTGCAAGGCGGTGAGTGTAGCTATCACGACATGCATCTGTCTGATAAAGGGTAACGGTCTACAGTTTTTTCTGCATTACGCACCTACGCAATCAGTGGCCGTTCCGTACCGCTCGCTTGTGCCGTTTTCATGTTTACGTTGTTGCCCTGCGGGATATATGCGGTAAGGCACATTTTATGACATTGTAATACGCGGGATGTACTCAACGATCTTTCAGTATGCTGCCGCAACAGATGTGCTACCCAAAACGCGGCGCTTTGTGATCCCCGATGAAGATACACCAGCTCTTCAACGGTGCGAATCAATTAGGGCGATCGTAACAATGGGACTGACTAAACCGCATTCGGCACAGTGATTGTACGCTTACCTTGACATTGCACAATATGTCTTATCCTGAATGTTCCGCGTAGTGATGATAATTTCCCAAGCATTTCCAATTGTCTCTGAAGTACTCCTCGTATTCGCTACCTGGCGCCACGCCAACGCTGCCGAACTAGCGGACAGGGTGCATATTAAAGTGTCTGTGACAGCAGTCTTGCTTAGGGACGGTGGGTGGAATATAATGTGCTAGTCTCATCGTCCTCACCTGTCTTCCGTCCCAGGAACCGTCTATTGCATGTATGCTTTCCCTTCCAAAGCAACCCTGGATCCCCAGACTCACCTCACTTAGTATGACCCTAGCGCTAATGATCGTCAGCACCATCGTGACCGCGACCGTTCGTCTTATCTTTGTTCCCTTTATTTCGTATGCTCATGCTAGATTCAAAGACATCATATAGCAACCTCTTATCTCCTATAATCAATTCGTACGTTCCCCCCGACACGAGAGGGATACCGCTGAGAAGTTTTGTGCTCTCTAGGCTCCAAGTGAATTTGCTCTCGCGGTTGTTCATAAGCTTGGACGAAGCGAACGCACACCTACGGAATGCACCATCCGGGCCGTCACAGATATCCGATTTTTCGCTCGCGAGTTCAGTGGGCAATCACGCGGGCGCGCATGCGCCGTGCATCGCCGCGGGCATGGAAGAGGGAGGACTCAATGCGGAACGCCGCATGACCCGAGAACTCGAGAACGTTGAGAATGCTAAGTCTTCAACAATTGGCACGATACGTATCCAATAGCGCTGTATGTGACCAGGTAGCAACGTTGGTGTGCTCTAACTAGCATACCCTTAGCAGGACATGTTTTGTCGTATTCTGGTTGCGGTACTCCCCTGAATTGCTGCGTGATTGCGTAGTCACAGCAGTGGCTCAAGCGCCTCCTGAAGCGCCTCCTTTTCCAATTGTTTTCGTGCCTATGCTAGCAAGCTTGCCGATAGGGGGTATACTGAAATATCAACACTAGCTCAGGGATGGTAGCCGGGTCACATGCCGATTTCAACATCTTGCCAGGCCTTTAGGAACCGTCTACTGCGTGCACGCAATGGCCAATCACACTGAAGCTCACCTCATCTAGCACAACACTTGTTCTGTCGATCGCAGACAATATTTTGGCCATGAGCACTGTCAGTTCTCTTGATGACGTGAGCTCATACCACGCTTTAATACTGATCATATAACTCAGCCCTCCTTACCCAAATATCCTACATGCGCTTCTCATGTCAGAAATTTGATGCCACCACGACTCCCTGGGTCTGAGACCGACCATGAGGGCGGACTACCTATACAAGCGGCCATGATGCATACGGTTGGCTTCTCAACGTGGCAGAACATACACTCGCGGGGTACTATCGGAAAGCCCACCGCATGCATCCCGACGGGTTCTCGGCGCGACGCGTCATAATTCTAGATATTGAATCCTTTCTCAGGTACTTGGTTACTGCAAAGGCTCACCGACCGCACGATACTGTCGGACGCGTGCAGGGTCTGCATTTGACCATTATCGATTCAATGTGTATTCTCACGTGTCATTGTGGTCACGATAGGTCCTCGTCAATATTTGGTGATGCGAGTGATGGTGTCAGCTTCACCCGGGATCATCGTCACAAGGTAGGAAGTTCATTTCTACTAATACGCTGTTCCATACGATATAACGATCAAACCTGACTCTCAGTCTTAGGTCGAGCTTACCTACAGTGTCAACATCTAACTGAAATCCAGGTTTGCGGATGCGTACAGTGTTTATTATGTCTCATGTGTAGGTCAACATGTTCACCATCTATCTAATAACAGAGGTGTGGACGAGCAGGAGTTCAGGGAACTGCCTCGCCGATAAGGTTGGAGCTGCGTGTATCAGCGCTGGTAAGCCTCAATCAGAATGTTTCCTATCTAGTTTCTTACGATCCTCACATCAGGTTTGCCTTACAGGTACGCTCTCGTGCGGAGGGTCGCCCAACGTGCTACCATACAGAACACACCGTCACATGCATCCGCTGTATTCTATCCATCTTGGGTTCTCGGGCCTGGCAGCGGACGGTACGACCTCCATCTCGAATGGGACCAGTCACAGCCGCATCTCTCAAGGCCCATGTGTACCTATCCCGATATCGCTACCCATACCACACTCTCGCACAAGTCTAGTTCTCCCGTAGCTCCTTCGACGCTTGGCGCACATACATAGATCCTGTTTAAATGTCGCCTACCAGTGTCGAGGTAACATTACGTCGCTCCAACGCCCCCGATGTGGATCCCTTTCCTGGCCAGCGCGATCAGCTCTGGGAAGACAACGTCGAAGGAGGCTAGGGCGGCTCAGCCCCTCGCCGCTGCATACTACCCTGACTGGTCCAGTGCCAGTCTCCCGCCGTCACAGCTCGACTTTTCCAAGTTTGACATCCTGCTGTTCGGTACGAGTCCATCTCTGACTGGGTTCCGACATGTCGCTGAGAGATGCTTCTGTAGCTTTTGTCACGCCGAGCTCGTCGAATGAGATTAGCTATGATAGCGGGTCGACTTCGACACTGAAGTCCCTCGTCAGCGCGGCCCACAACAGCGGGCACGGCACGAAGGTGGTGCTTTCCATAGGTGAATCAGCTGAGTCGTTCATGGGTGTCGCGTAGCGTGTCTGACTTTGTCAGGTGGTTGGGGCGGCAGCTATTACTTCTCCCAGGTCATGAAGTACGCCAACCGGGCGACGTTTGTCCAGGCATGCGTTGACGCCGTCAACACCTACAATCTCGACGGCAAGCGACTATAGTCTCTGCTGCATGGTGCTGTCTAACGATAGCTGTGCCTTCCTATAGGGATAGATATTGACTGGGTGTGCATAGTGCTGCTGTGCCCGATGGCTCTCACTGACAGGCGAGGATAGGAATACCCCAATGAAACCGGCGCTGGCAATCAATATGCCCCTTCCGATGCTGCGAATCTCTTAAGGTTCTTCACATCTCTTCGTTCGGCCATAGGGCCGGACAAGATCATCTCAGCAGCGGTGGCCGACTTGCCGTGGGTCGATTCGAACGGCACCCCTCTCACGGACGTGTCTGCCTACGCCAAGCAGATGACCTACGCAAACATCATGTCCGTTCTTGTTTCCCTCCCGAGTCGCTGAAGCTCACCCCGCACAGGAACTATGACATCTTCGGCGCATCATCCACCGCCCCGGGCCCGAACGCACCGCTTGGCGATCTCTGCGGGACGTCCTCGCAACCACAGTACAACGCTAAGGCAGCCGTCAAGCGGTGGACCGCCGCCAAGTTCCCCGCGAGCCAGCTCATGCTGGGGCTCCCGCTCTACGGGTACGTCTCGCAGAGCACGAAGACGACGCTCTCGGACGGGAAGCTCCAGCACACGAACGGGACCGCGCTTGACGCATACCGCGCGGAGGTCCTCGGGCTAGCGGGGAAGAGTTACGCCGTCGCGGAGGTGCCGGAGAACCTCGGCGAGACGGACAGCGCGGCGGAGCTGAACCCGCTGGGTGGTGCCCATCCGCATGTGCCGACGGTGCAGGAGCAGGGTGGCCTCACGGCGCTCGCGAGCGGAGATTTGAGCTCTTTTTATGGGCAACAGATCGCGTTCAGAGACTTGGTTGCGCAGGGTGCGCTAAAGGAGACATCTTCGGGGACGTTTACTGGTAATAATGGCTATACGTATAGTGCGTACTCCGTCGTATGGAGGGCTTTTCGCAGACTGATACTGTTGCATAGACTGGGATGACTGTAGTGATACCCCAGTACTTAGGCTGTCTACTCGCTTGTATGGACGGGCGCTATACTGACCATTCTCTGGATAGTACTTGTACGACGTCTCGCGCAAGACTGTAGTCACGTACGACGACACGTACTCGCTCACCGACAAGGCTACGTTCGCGAAGAACTCTGGCCTGGCTGGGGCATTCACTTGGTCCCTCGACCAGGTAAGTCATCCCTCAAGAGCATCCTTCTCCACAGTAAGCTCAACTTATTCCTCTCGACTAGGATTACAACTATATATTACAAAACGCCATTCGCGCGGGTCTGGGTCTTTGAAGTCATCTTCTAGGGGGCATGCAATGCGCTCGGAAACCACAGCATCCTGTATCTGTACTCTGTGTGGTATTGTATCTGGGTATATGCGTCCTCACAGGACCATTTGCGTCATAAAGATGGATGCAGTAGCCTGCGGGACTTTGACACTGAGCGTGTTGTAAACGTGTTGATGGTTCGTACCCGAGTGCTGCAAGCCGCCGACTAGTACATGCAATACACCAACTAGTGGACGAGCCTGAATGTGTACGAGGGTGGCGCATACAAGTATCGTGCGTATCACATGTTTATAGTGTGGGGTAGCGCCCCCTCGGTCTCCATGCACGGCCGTCTCCTTGTCCTCGCCCCTCATCTCACTTAACACCCTTCTCTATATCTTTCATCTGAAGTGGAACGGGACCGACAATGTCACATCCATCCCCTCCTGCTGCTGCGCCAGAACACGGTCCTACGCGTCCACCGGCGCTGCCTCGAAATCCTTCCTTCATCCAGTTCACGCCAAAACGTGCCATGGCTTCCTTCGAGAACCTGGTCGCACTTGCTAACTACGAGGAGCGTCTCAGAGAGGCTAGGAAAATCGTGTGGCGGGATAGAGGAGAGAAACCGGTCGAGCTCAATGACTTGTGGGACTGTGCAGAGCACGCTGGTCGAGGAGGACTGAGTACGCGCTTTTCGATCGAATAAGTACGCTGACGCGACCACCATTCCTCAGGAGCCGGAGGTTTGGCGTTCGCCATTCGAGCAGGAGTCAATCTCATCCTGCTGCTCACACGAATCCGACGCATACCCGCGTAAGTTGTTTTCCTGTTGCACCCCTTACATCTGCCTCGGAGGCCTTATCTCAGTGATGCCTGGAGCACATCTCCTCGTGGCACTGGTTCCTCACGCAGACCAGATATATACGCTCGGCAGAACCGTTTCAAGTCAGAGACGAAGGCTTGTATTGATTGCCCTTGACCACAGGAAAGATCGATTCAGGCTTATCCGCCATGCTGCCTTTGGCGAAGATTCGTTCCGGTTTGCTACCATGCTCGGTGTGTCCTTTGTTCCGTCATTGCCGCACAATCTCCCTCACCTCCGAACCCTAACCTCACTCCTCTGACCCCGATCGTCAGGCTCGTTCGTTGCGATTTACAAATTCATCCTGAATGCTCTGCCAATCGTCCTCTCGCTACCCTCAACCTCGACCGTGCTCCCTTCGCACCGTACCACCCGCCCTCATCCTCACCATAGCCTCCGTGCTACGGCGCCGTACGACTCGCCTTTTCACGAGGATGAAGACTCGGAGGTCGAGCTCGAAGTGCGAAGCCTGCCTCTGCGCCAGGCACGTCTCTCCGTGAGCGCACAGGCCCACCAGGTCTGGGCGCGCAAACGGACGCGTCGGTGGTATTCCGTGGTCGCGGGTGCCGTTGCGGGTGCAGTGGCGGTGAGCTGCGAGAAGAAGACGCGCAGAGTCGCAATTGCACAGCAGATGTTCGTGCGCGGGTTACAGGGCTCGTTCAATGCATTTTCAGAGAAGCATGGGGTGAGCATACCACACGGAGAAGTACTCGTGTTTGGGTTGTGGTGCGTATATGTGGGGTGCCCCGACATCAGCGTACTGAGCTCTGTGTAGTTGCGGCCAGATCATGTACGCATGGCTTGTCCGGCCAGAGACTCTTGATAGGGGATATGGTGTCTGGTATGTACACCCACCGCTGTATTTCCCACCGTGCTGACTACTACGTATAGGATCCAGGTAGCAAGTAGGTGTTTCCCAGAGACTATCACCATCGAGCGGGACCTCCTTCGCGATGGTGTCTTCAAGCTCAAGGATATGCAGACTCTCATCAACAAACCTGTGGGTACCTCTATGCCCTACAATATGGAGTTACTCAGGGTATCCAGAACACGACCCCAGCGAACCGTGCCGACATGTTGGCTCGGGTCGCTCAGGCTATGAAGGTGCCACCAGGGCAGCCCATCGGTCCGCCCTACGTGCCCTGCTCTGCGCTCCATCCCTGGAGCGACTCGCATACCCTCACGAATCTCGAGCGGTTCGTACAGGTGTTCCGGTGGATGCTTCCCATTTACGGGGCCCTGCACCTCATCCCGATGCTGCTCTTCCGGCGGAATCGAGTGTTCAAAGACCCGGTAAATATGCTACTGAAGGCAGGCTGGGGAACGACACGTAGCGCCGCATTCTTGGGTACCTTCGTACTCATTTATCAATGTACGTCGCCCTAGCTGCATGACCCTTCGGGCCCTATCGACTCACCGCACGCATACTGCCACAGCACTGTTCTGTGTCAAGCATAACCTTTGGGAGTATCTCATGGGTTTGCGCACGTCGCCCTCAGGCTCGCTCCTCACGTACCTTGCGCGGCTTCTCCCACAGCGCATTGTCGATGCGCTCATCGCTAAGAAGAGCTACTACGCTCTGGGAATCATCACGGGCCTGAGCCTGTTCGTCGAGGACAAGAAGCGGCGGGAGGAGCTGGCGATGTATGTGATGCCGAAGGGCCTAGAGAGCGCGTGGCTGATGGCGCGGGGACGCGGGTGGGTCGGGAGCACGGGCCAGTGGGGGGAGGTGTTGGTGAGTGGTTGATTTTTCCGTTGTTATAGAAACGCGCTGAATATGTGACTTTGTGCAGTTGACGGCGGTGGGTATGGGAATGGTGATGGTAAGTAATAGGTCTGCCGCTTAGACTCCGTGGTTGCTCACCAACTACTCCTTCGTCCACTACAGAGCACCTATCAAGTGAGTGATACACGCATTAGCCCCCCCGTTCGCAACTGACACCACTTTAGAATGACCCGCAACATCTTTCTGGCCTTGTGCGCAGGATTCTGTACCAATTCGTTGGGCCCAACTAGGCTTGTATGATACCACTTCAAGCATTCCCTTATATTGCTCGGGCTTATAACGGCACGCTGATCACCTGCTCATTCCATGCCACGATTCTGCAGTGTCCACTGGTATATACATGCAACATTTCACGACAAACACACCTTCATTCGCTCCCATGTTATGCACGAAGCAAAACCATCTACAAGGTTACGTAAGTACGTATGTAGCTATAGCTCAACAGCATAGTGAATACTCCTATCATTGCGTCCATACACATATAGCTCGATGCGGTCGTCTTTCATAGTGCCCTGGAGCCTCCGCCAAATGAACGCCACGTTTTCGTCCTCGACTTCCCACTTGTTGAAGCGCGTGCAAGTGAGGGCATCTGAGCCGGATATGACTCGAGACTGCATGAACGGGCTGTGCATATTGGCAAGAAGGATTGCTTTGGCAAAGGCCGCTCCATCCCCGCAGACCCTCGGTGTCTCTTCGATCTCTTCCCACAGACCATACGCCTCGAATATCGTACGCATGCGAGCTCTCCATTCAAGGTAGTTCGTGCCTTGTTCGTCAAGCTGTTGGTCTTTGGGTAGTACTGGCAAAGGTGGCGGGCTGTAGATGGGTTTAGATCCTTGACAGCCCATGTCGAGCGACGCTATTTTGTAAGGTGAGTGCCAGCCTGTAGATGATGAACCGAAGAAAGTTGCTCACTTTAGGTCAACACGTCAGCTAGACGGCAATCAAGACTGTCTCGACGCTGCATAACGCATGAATGTGTTACCCTCAAGAGTATTGTAGTTGTCACTCACGTATGGTGAGTTGGTTGTGATATAAAGCTTCGTGCGCCCACTCATCCCGCTCGCTTCCGACCCTAGATTAAACCATACTGTGCTTCTCTCGGCGCTCGCGGATTCGAGGACGAAGCAGTGGTTCAGTTCGTGCCTCGGATCTCGTAACGTTCATGACATGCATAGAGATTTCATGGTTGGCCAATTGAACATCTCTCGCCAGTGGTGCCGGAGCCTCGGCATCGCCAGCAATGAGACCAACGCGAATGGTATGTAGTTGTCCACGACCGAATTTATGTCACTGAAAAATGTTGTGCGCCCATTGATCTCACAGGTGTCTGAAGTGCGTCAAACTAGCACCGATGCTTTTGTCGCTCGGTGGGCTGTTGATATCTCAGTTATCGCCTGGCCTCATGAACGCTTCCTTTGGCTTTTGATTTTCTGATCCGGTTTCTAAAGGACTTCATGAATAGCCACTTCGCTGAAATTGGAGCCTGCGGTGGGTCGGTCATGGGTTGCATGCTACCCGCTTCGCCTCTGGTAGGATTACGGCTCCCAAGTGCTCCTCCCTGGGGTACACGATACTATATCGGGCTATTCACTCCCGCCGGTACACGCCCCTTCCACATCCCGAAGGCTTCTTATCATATCGGTGAATACCTCCAGTTGTTCCATTCTTCCGAACGGCTGAAATGCATATAAAGGGCTTGCCTTAGAGAGTGCGGGCGCTTCCCCATTCACTATGCTTGTTCAGTGGCCCGTAATACTTTCGGCGTTGCAGCAGAATGCCCTGTTGCTGGGCAGTCGTCAAGGTACCTTCAATGTCGGGACAACCTCGGTGCCCCAACCAGGCGCAACGGACGTTCTCATCCGCGTCGAGGCCACAGCCCTCAACTGTTACGATAAGGGTGGACACGTGATTGCGGACGAATATTTCTTTTTCATTGCTTACTCTTAGG
Source organism: Fomitopsis betulina (assembly GCA_022606075.1). Lineage (NCBI taxonomy): Eukaryota > Fungi > Basidiomycota > Agaricomycetes > Polyporales > Fomitopsidaceae > Fomitopsis > Fomitopsis betulina. Next base: position 53,365 of record JABYQK010000174.1, read on the forward strand.
CTTTTACTCAGGTCTCGGACTTCCGTGTGGGTTCAACCCCGTGCTATTTCTGACGACTTACTCAGCGCAACCTGGATAGTCGTACCACTCCTCTTCTTGTTTTCTTATTGGTTCTTCCTCAGATATTCCTGCCCTGAACTTGGATGTATATAAAGCAGTAGTAGTAGGAGGTCGAACCTCAGTTCGACCTACTGATTCATTCAGTTCTTCGTCCTCATTGGCCTTGAGCCCGATTCGCTCGACTTAGGAGATATTCTCCTTGAAGTCTCTCTGACATCCTCGCTCGCTGAAGAGCACGAACGAGTATACTGATCTCTGATTTGATAGGAACCCTGAAGGGTTAGATTGTGACGCTCAGGCCATCGAGCGTAACAAAAGGTCGAACTGAACAACGTCCTACTTGTTCAAGTACAGGACACCCCTAACCATTTGATCGCGAGTCCGTCGCTTGCGGCTCGCACTTCACCTTAACACCACGACCGCTCGAACTCCTATCCGAGCCGAAGACTTTGGGTTGCCAATACCGGTGGGCCCGGTATTTTGGAACCACGAACGGAAACAGTTTGAAATACAACTTCCTACACCGCCGAACACATTCCAGCGGATCTCCCTTGTTAACGGAGCCTGGAAGACCGGAGGAAGTTCATCGCACACGAGGCAGCTTCTAGCTGAAAACGACGCACTCCGAAACTTTGTGAACTCAATCGAAAGGCCCATTGAACCCGAACAGACGGCGACTCCGTCCGAACCAAACCGAACCATTAGCGAACCACCGACTTCACCAACCGAACTCGAAATACCCCTCTCGAATCTGAACGCCTACTCGCAGGCCCTTGAAAGTTTTCGTGACCCACCCGAAGAACCCAGACAATTCGACGAACGACTATCTGAACTATTCGACATGGCTAATGTCGTTGAACGACTCACCCAGCTTGAGCAAAGCCTTGCTCAGAAGGAAGCAATGATTACCGCATTGCAACAGAACCTTGGCATAGCGACCGCTGAACTACAGGCGATCCGAACCACCACACCAGCGACTCGAAGTACTTCCGCCTCCAAATTAGATATCCCTGCTCCCACCAAATTCGAAGGCAAACCTTACGACGTCGAACCCTTTTTACAAAGGATCGAGAACTACTTCATTGCCACCGGAAATAGTGGAGTGGAGGACCAACGAAAGATAGCCTTCGCTATCTCAAGCATGGAGGGAAATGCAATTGGATGGTGGATTGATCTTCACCACATCGAACAAGCGGCCGCTGCTGCCCGAGGATCAAACCGATTTGCGACATGGGAAGATTTCAAGAAGGCATTGAAATCTTCCTTCCCAGACTATAACTCCCACGCCCGTGCATATGATCAATTCATCGGATTGGTCCAGGGAAAGACCCCGACCAGCGCATTCATCGCCAAATTCAAAACGCTAGCCGCTCGGGCCAAACAGCTCGATGAGAATAATGAAGCAAACCTTATCCTCCAATTCAAACGTGCCCTCCGCCCTAACCTTCTTCGACAAATCTTATCGCACTCTCCGCTTCCCACTACTATCCAAGGGTGGTACAACCTTGCTGCTACGCTAGACGCTCAACAGCAAGGAATCCATTACGAACCCACTGGACGAGGGAGTGGACGACTAGATGAACCCATGGACATCGATCGTATGTCCCAGGAGGAACGAAAACGGCATGTTGAGGGAGGATTGTGCTTCAAATGCCACAAGAAGGGGCATCTCTCTCGAGACTGTCCTGAGAAAGGCAGGCAACGTCAAGGAGGAGGCAGAGGAAATCAAGGGAACCTCAAGACGCGCATCGGGGCCCTATTCGATGAACTCTCATCTGAGGAGAAGGCCGAGTTTTTCGACACAATCGCAAAGAAGGATTTTTGACTGGGCAAGACACGGTGACGCAGTCAGTGCCCAATGAACGAACTCTGTCCATTGCACATGTAACAGTATCAGGAGTTGCGAAATCCAGATCTCTTTACGCTCCTATTACTGTGCATGGA
>JABYQK010000175.1:0-55140 GCA_022606075.1 Fomitopsis betulina
AAGGAGATAGAGGCGGCGGCGGCAATGTAGCGGGAGGCCATCGTGTGCGAGGTAGCGGGGGTGTAGGAATGCGTGTAGAAGGGTGGCGTGTGGGTAGCGGATACAGCGATGGCGAGTAGGTTTACAGACGTCGAGCACGAGCGTATTATGCAGAAAGTATGTAGAATGAAGTCGTCACAGACGAAAATGTACAAGGAGATGCTCGATGTTGAGACGGGTCGTGGCGGCACAGCAGCACGAAATGTCCAGGCAGCCGTTGGGGCTCCTCTTATACGTACCCACCAGTTCCCTCGCCACAGCGACTGAATAGCCAAAAAGCCGAATACAAGCGCAACTGAGGACAATGCATGCCTATTGCTTACGTCCCGCGAAGCGCCAGAGCACAATTAGGGGCGAGGTCGGAGAGTTACAGCCGAACACTCGGAGCATCCTCGAGTCCTTCGTGAGGTGTTTGTCGTCGGATGTGTGGAGACGAAATGAAGGTCGCTACCAAAGCGAACATAAGCGGGTTCAAAGCGGGTTGGGAAGAACAATTGCGAGCGTGGCATTGTCATCCAGCACTTTCCTAATTAAGACAACACTGGCGCGCGACCCATTCTCCTTGGACCAGCCCAACCAATCCATACACAATACCAGCTTCGCCGGCGATGAGGCCCAACCACCAGGAGGCGAATGAGTTAGAATCTGAACTCGACTTCTCCAGAACTATCAAAATGGGCACTTCTTTCATCTGATCTCATGGCAATATTACAAAGGCTCGACAGCGATTGTAATCAGCACGCCCACACTCTCTACCATTGGGCTGAAACCAATTCGTTGGTAATGCGAAGTGCTATGCCCACTACTATTCCTAAGCTCAGGCTGGAGAATCTTGCCACTGCCACTCGCTACTGCCACCAGTGAATGGCCAAGGACCATAACGCCCGTCGATAGGTGTCTTCTCCCTCTCAGCCCACGGTTAGCAGGTATGTTAGCACCTTGCTTCCTTCTCGCTCGGGCCTGTCTCGGCACTAGTCATCTCAAAACCGGCACAAGCATGGACTTTCTGGCCCTCTCGCCTCAAATCAACTGGGGGCACCGGGTGCTTTGTCCAAGCAGACGTCGCCATACAGCATAGCATGCAAGATTATACCTCGTATACAGCCGACACTACACATAACCGCCCCTCCCCTCCCCTCCCCTCCCCTCGAAAGGTTGTGTTTAGAGTCTGCCTACCGGAGCCTAGCATCAAAGAGAACTACGTACTTCGATGCCAGAGTCAACCAAGTACTAATCGGCAACAACGCGTCAACATTCCAGACACACTAGCCTTCGAATCATCGATATGTCATGAAGCTCGGCGTCAAGGGTCCGCATTGTCTGATTGAGGAGGAGGAGGAGGAGGAGGAGGAGGAGGAGGAGGAAGAAGAAACCTGAAGGTCATTCCAAGCGGGAACGTCGTACGCGTATGAGCATTGCTAAGGAAGATGCCGTTCCGTAATCCGGACGAGCTCACCACCAGCTGCACTGTGGACGGAGCTTGAGATCGCCGTCGTCGCGGGCCAACCGAACATAGCATACGCGCGAAGTGCCGATTCATTGCAAACGCGTGTCCTCGATCCCAACAGTGGCAACGTCCTCGTTGAACGCATACGACTGGAGTCGTAGATTTTCAAGGCTGTTCGTGGTCCGGCGAGGATGAGGAAGGTTTGACCCAGTATTCACATAGTACAGTCGAGGCTGGATCCCTTCTCGAGTGGGTATACTCTCCACATACTGTGGCACTCTTCAAATCGTGTGTAGTATTGGAGACAGTCACATATATGCCTGACTAAATACTGCTATTAGGAAGTAGATATGATATAAGAGGCCCATCGCATACCATCCCCCAAAGATCGAATACAGCATCGTGGCGGCCGCCATCACGGACCACGGTGTGGACGAGGCACTATGATCACCATGGCACTCCAGCTTGTGTATTAACACGTTTCGACATCGCTCCAAGGTAACGAGAGTCACCCTCTCATCACCGTTGCAGTGTGGGTCATTTGGGAGACCTCATTGAGCCCGATCAACCCCCGCGCAGTGATAAGTTTGCCGCTGTGCAGCCGCCGGCGGAGCGATCGCTGGCAAGCTTGCTTGCTTGTAAGCCATCGTGGTGAGTGCCGACTCGCTCGCCCTTAGAAGCTACTGACGTCACAAGTGAGGCAATGATGCAGGTTCTGGACAAGCTGGAACTTGAAGTAACGCGTTGGTGGCTGACCCTCTTGGCAAAACATTTAGGGGCGTATGCTCTGCTGATCGCATTTCTGGTGATGTCGCTCTCGGCGATGGCCAATCAATCTGCACAGCAAAATAGAAAGTAGCAGTATGCTCACGCCGCCAATATATAAACCGAGGCTCGTCCCATCACAGTTTCCAGCTCTCTCCCTTTCTTTTTCATCGAGCTCCGGTGCTGGCCAGTGAGTTTCTTCCTCGTGATGCAGTTGGGTATCACTGACGATATCATATCTCAGCCACTTTCTGACGACTTCACGACCACCTTCTCTACACTCTTCGAGTACGAATACTAAACGTACCGCCGTCTATACCGAACTCCAAGCAAACCCATCTAGACAGCAAGTAGCCATGCGTTACGCAACCCTCTCCGTTGTCCTTGCCGCTGCGTCGGCCGCCTCAACCATGGCGTAAGTCATCACCATAACGCTAAAACTTTGGCGATTTTCTGACGAACTGCACACGATCCCCAGTCTCCCTGTCAACACCCGCAATGCCAATGAGGACGAGCTCGTCGCTCGGCATGCCGACCACAGCGGTCACCGTGGCCCCAGGCCTGACCCCACATTCCCCAGCTCGGGATCAAGACACGGTCCTCGTGCTGACGAGGACGAGCTCGTCGCTCGGCATGCCGACCACAGCGGTCACCGTGGCCCATCGCCTGACCCCACATTCCCCCGTCCTACCTCTCCCTCGAGGGGACAGCACGACCCTCGTGCCGACGAAGAAGGGCTTGTTGCTCGGTCGTCGAGCAATGACGGCAGTGGTGCTCCAACGCACATACATTATCCCCGCCGTGCGTACCGTCAGTACAGCGCCAAGGGAGAACGCCACGACATCAATGTCAACTCACAAGGCGACTCACTCGCTCCTCGAACGTACAGCACTGGCGGCTTCCGCGGCCCATCTTCTGATCCAACATCCCCCCGCCCTTTCAAGGGAGCGAGAGGACAACAGCACGGTCCTCGTGCTGACGAGGACGGGCTTGTCGCTCGGCATGCCGACCACAGCGGTCAGCGTGGCCCGTCTCCTGACCCTACATTTGCCCGCTCTGGATCGAGGCACGGTCCTCGTGCAGATGAAGACGAGCTCGTTGCTCGTGCGGTCGACCACAGCGGCCACCGTGGCCCATCGTCTGACCCCACGTTCCCTACTGGTCCCTATGGAGGGCAGCCACGCCGCTACAGTCTTCGTGCCGACGAAGGCGAGCTCGTCGCTCGGCATGCGGACCACAGTGGCCAGCGTGGCCCGTCGCCTGATCCTACCTTTGCCCGCTCTGGTTCGAGACACGGTCCGCGTGCGGATGAAGATGAGCTCGTCGCTCGGCATGCGGACCACAGTGGACAGCGTGGTCCATCGCCCGACCCTACATTTGCTCGCTCTGGATCGAGACACGGTCCTCGGGCGGACGAAGACGAACTTCTTGCTCGGACTGCCGACCATGGTGGTCACCGGGGGCCCAGGCCAGACACCACTTTTCCCCGTCCTGCCTCTGGATCGAGTGGACACCGGCACAGCTCTCGTGAGGATGCAGATGAACTCTTCGCACGCATGGAGTTCGACGTTGACGAGCTTGACTGAGGTGTTCGGCGGACTCATGATAGTCTTATGTAGTAGTCTGTGGAATGAAGTCGTCATGTCTTTCTTTGAGTGAACTCTCAGTTGTGCGTCGGATCGTGGATTTTGACGAGGCCTAGGTGAGGTTGCATCATAATTTGTTGATGGTCAGGGTCGCAGCTCGCGGGCTGTGTCGTCATCCCTAAGTGTTAACTGTCACGCCGCGGGTAATCCATCATATAGTGTGTGAAACTCCACACGTTATGTACTTGGACGACGTGCGACACGGCCACTAAGTCCTGTGGGCTCTGCAAGAGATGTCGCGTCGGCGATGTCGTGCTAATCAGTACTTCGTATCCAGGAGGAGGACCAACACCAAGTCCATTGAAACTGCAGGGCTCGGCGGACGAGCAGAATGATGAGCGAGAACAACTTGTAGTCTACGTGCACGTGCCCATTGACTTGACTTGCACCTGAGCCTGCCTCACTCACCGCTCTGTTCAGTCCGTATTGCCCTCGAGGTCAGTCAATTCTGTTTAGCAACAGAATTTGATACGCCGGCTAGTGGTCTGAAAATCCAAGACAACTATGCGCATATACTCATGTTCAACAACATCATGGACCCTGAACGCGGATCCGAGTCCGTTCATGAGCACCTTCACCTCGAGAAAACCGCCATAGTACCTCCAATCGGCTGAAGACGGGTCACTCTTCCTGCAGACAACACCGACACGTATATAGGCTACCTCTATACGTCAACATTATAGTATGTCTACCTCTCTATGGGTATATGCTATCTACTGATGAGTCTACCATGCAGGGTATGCGTAGTCCACCACATCTAGCAGTGCCGAATAGACCCACATCATGCGGGGAGCTCTATAGCGGTATCCTCCCGCGCCGGCCTCTCCTCCAGAAGATAATGCCCACTGCCGCCTTGATGGCCGCAGCTCCGACGAGCCCCCACCCCATCCTGTGCAGGTTCACTTGCCTACTCTCATCGCTATGCTCGTCGCCCGCGCCCTCCTCTTTCCCGAAGTGCACGATCAACGCGCCGATCCCCGCGCCGCCCATGAGCGCCGCCAGCCCCGCCACGCGCTTCCAGCGAGTGGTGGGTCCACTCGGCGCGACTGCGCTCAGCCACACGCTCGTCCACGCGACGCTGGTCGCGTACGGGGTCTTCAAGCTCTGCACCAGCACCGCTTGCAACGACATGCTTGTGGAGACCATGCCTAGCGTCCAAATCGGATGTGGCATATATATCGCGGTCGGGTCGACGAGTGCAAGCGCGCCCGCACCGGCGAGCAGCGCGGACTGGAGGGCGCTCGAGCGTGCAGGGGTGACCCAGTGCGAGAGGCGCGGCCCGAGGAAGCCACCGAAGACGAAACCCCCGAGGGCTGCTGCGCGCTCAGCCGTGGAGGAGTTCGTGAAGTACGTGACGGCGGTGGGCCAAGAGGTCGAGGATTTTATGATGCCGAGCTCGGTGAAGAGAGAAGGGAGGTCCATGCCCAGCTGCACGGTGGTGCCGGTGACGAAGGCGCACCATACTCCAGAGACGGCGAACGTGAGGCTGTCGACGAGCCCGGTGGATAGGCAGAAGAGGAGGAGGGCTGAGTTGGGTGGGGAGGATGGTGAGGGTGCGGGTGCTGACGGAGGATTTGGTGGATTAGGTGCGGGTGCGCGGGCCGGGTCGGGTGTTGGGGCATTTGAGGTCGACGCGGTGGTAAGCTGCCGCCATCTCAGGGTACTGTCAGGCAGGAGACGAGGCTGACAGGCGGCGCGGCTGGCACAGAGGAGGCGGCGGCAGCTGGACTGCATTGGAGGAGGTGTAGAGCGTGTGCAGCAGGCATGGGTGAGTGAGTGTTCATGGTGTTCCGCTATTCGGTGCTATCGGCGCCGACCTTCGGGGATAGACGGAAGGCCAGCCATTTCGGGCATGTGCGCCATAGCCTCTTATAGGTGATGCGCCTTCGATGCCGGACACGGTGCACTGGACAGGACCGACGTCGCGAGGCCGTCTTCATCCGATCGCCGACGTCGACGATCGATCGGGACAGAGGAGGCAACGGTTTCCAGCGACGATCGGCCCCGGGAGACCGCGAGCCTCCTCCTTCTCGTGGAAATTCAGATAGGCAGCTACCCTGACGACCCTCACCAGAGTCATGCTATAAACCTCTCGACAAACATGATGCCCTCCTCACAGTTCGTCCCTTCGCCCAACTGACCGGTTCAGGCCCACGCTCTTTGCACCCTTCCCTCCTCCCTCTGTTCCTCGCCGTCTGTGACGCGTCCTCTTCATAGCAGTCGAACTGTTCACTTTCTGCGGCCCCTTCAATCACCGATTGCGTCAGCATTAGCAAGATGCTCGCCCTGTTCTATTCGTTCATTCTCTTCGCTGCGAGCGCCTTCGCCTTCCCCATATTCTGGCCGCGCCAGGAGACAGTGAGCAACGTTGTCTGCACAGATCCTGATACGTAGGTCTTCTCCTTGCACCCCCACTATCTTTAACTTATCTTGGTCAGGCAACTCGATGTGCACGAGACCGACGTTGCGTTGCTCCAGATCTGTGGAGGTATCGCGGGCACCATCGAGTTCTGCCAAGGCAACCCAACGACGACCACCGGAGCGGACGGTGGTTCCGAGTTCACTATCACCCCCGTGAATAAGGGTGCGACCATCACCATCAGCAAGGGCCGCTGGGAGCAGGGTATCAAGGCCGTTGCTGCGACCTGTGGCGCGGCGAAGCCCTTCACTGCGACCTTCACCGGCGGCGCGTCGTCTGGCAACATCAACGTCGTGCTTGCGAAGGCCAGCTAGAGCGCAACGCAACCAGGGAGGGCCTGAGAGAAAGTGTCTGGAGTAGCGGGTTTCTGGCGGAAGCATGCTGTGTGTAGGGTGTTTCAACATGGGTTCTTCTCGGGCAAGTCACTTGGAGGAGTGAAATGTGCGACAAGCAGGCGGTCGGCCTCTCAGGTGCGTGACGGACGCCGCCATAAGTACGGTAATGTGACTGATACAATGAGGTGATCATGCAATGAGAATTACATCTGTAGGGAGGATCGAAAAGACGTTACGGGGAGGTCAGTATTGAGCGAGTATACCACCGGGTTGATAAGCATATCCACGATGTCCTCTGACCAACTTCTCCAACAGCGCCTGCTTCTCCCGGAGTACCCACTCCAAATCCTCGACGTAGATGTCCTTATTGGTCCTGTATCGCATAGCGTCGCGCAGTTCCTCCTTCAGCTCTGCAATCTCCGCCTGGAGCTCCCCCAACTGCTGATTCCGCCTGTCGCGCTGGGTCCCGCGGAGAGAGAACGGGCTGTGGCGTCGGGACGGTGTCACCGGGGGTGTGAATCCTACTGAGGGGGTGTACTCTCGCAGGTTGAGGACCGATTCGGACCCTTCCTCCGAGGGCTCATAGTCGACGGTCATTGCCTCCGCGGCAGGTCGCGAGGTCGTGTCCATGAACGCTGGCTCCTCCGTGTGGTGCGCTTGTTCTTCGACGCCACGCCCGCCGCTGAGAAGGCGCATAGGACTTGTGACCACCGTGGCCAGCTGATATAGAGCGTTCTTACCCTTGTCGAAAAGGGACGTCGAGGATTGAGGCTCGGGTTTTAGTTCGGGTAGAGGTGCGTCCTCGTCCTCGTCCATCGCAGCCAAGTCCCGAGGCTTACCTACCACCAGCACTGGTGCGTCATTGGCAAATCTCTCAAGGAGCGCGCGCCGTACGTGCTCCACAGTAGGTGGCCGTACGTGCTCCACAGTAGGTGAAGGCGGCTCCTCCTGGATGACCTCAAAGTTGATCCTCCCAAAAGGGTGTGGGTTCGAGACCGGCGTCGGCGGCGCGAAGTGGTTCTGGTCTCCGTAGTAGCCTCGGGGCTTCGTGCTACATGGCATCGACTGGGCCTTCCGCATCTTGTTGTGACTGGAGGGAGGCACAGCGGCCCAGGCTAGTCGGTACGCGGGGCGACGCGCTGGCGTAAACGGAGTGGCCGGGATGCGGTTTCCAAAGCCCGTGAACGGATCGAAGTTCGCTGACGCGCGTCCCCTACTTCCGTATGCAAGCGGCTGAGGTGACCACTCTCGCTCCTCCACGACGCTACGCTCGCCCTGCTGTTCATCACACGCAGGATCCTCTGCTGCAGGCTGCAACTGCCGATCCTCGGTTTCCTGCGCGTCGAACGCGTTCATCAGCCGTTCCCGTTCCTTCTCCAGCTCGCTGCACCTCTTCTGCAGCGTGTCGCGTTCTGCGCACAGTGTGTCGTACTGCTGGCGTACGGTGTCGCGCTCCTCCTGGGAACTGTCCTTCTCTCTGCGGAGGCCGGCGATCTCACATCCGAGCTCGATATTGTCCCATTGGAGCTAAGGGACGAGGGGACATCAGCACTGCCGCCTCTAGGCCGTAAATCGAAGTTGGGTCTTATGGCGAACCTGATGCTTGGTCTTGACTTTGATAGGAAGGCTGAAAAGTCCACGCAGGCTCTTTGCATGGGCGACGTATGCTGCAGCTGAAGAGTCGCCCGTATAGCGGTCGGGAACCTGCTCGAATCTACGCCACGAATGAGTACCGTGTTCGACCCCACCCTCGCCCTGTCGCGCACTCACAGTACCTCGGTTTCGTCAGGTACGTAGACCTTCTCAGTGGCATTGTTCCAGCGAAGGATGCCCCCGTTGACCTAAGGACCGTCAGCCTTCAACCCGCTCATGACCAAGAGCAGCGCGACTCAACCAATGCCTGGACCGCGGTGCGGAGAGCGGCTTTCTGCTTGCGCGTGCTCCCGAACGACTCCCCCGCTTGTTGGCAGCACAAAAGGGCTACGCGCAGCCGCGCAATGTGATAATCAGCGAAGCTTGGCAGTACGAGAGGCACCGTGAGCTACCTTCATCGACGTACTCTTCTAGTCGAAATTCTCTCTTCACAGAACCAGAACGGAGGCCTGGTATGAGGGCGCCTGCGTATGGGTGGCTAGGTAGTGAGCGAGTGCCACCGTGTTCTACCAGAGCGAAGCACCCACGAATGCCGTTGTTGACGCCTTGCAGCCTCTTGTCCCGCCTGAACAGCGACATGGTTTCCAATCGGCTCTGCTGAGACTGAAAGAACGCTGTGTGATCTTAGTTGCAATAGTGGCCTCGCCGGCGAGGTACGAAGGGGAATACGGCCGCTTTGCGTAGTCTGGTTACTGGTAGGACACAGTAGACTCCCCGGAGAAGCTATGGGCAGCACATATCCCTCTGGACACAGTACTTGTAGCGGGTACGACCCGCCACTGACACGGAGTGGACAATGGAAGCGGTGCTAGCCCGAGTCGGAAAATGCTAAGTGATCACAATGCAACATATCCGGGTAGAAGTGATTAAGCACACTGGCATGGGGGACTTGCGGCTGCATAGAATTGAGATCATCTCAGACTCGAATATAAGTGTCTCTGCTATAGGACGCGAAGAGGCTGCGGTTAGTACGTATAGGGCTAAGTACCTCCAATGGTGTTATGAATGGGCCGTTACTTACCAAAGGCATTGTGGAGGAACCGCTCGCTGTGCCAAGCCAAGTGCCAAGGGCATCTCCATGATGGTCATCCGTATCGACCTCGAGCCTGAGTTCTGCTCCCCGTCCAACACAATCCCCGGCGCATCCGAGCCCTTTCGTTGTCCCTCACGCTCGTTTAATCCGATATCCGAACTCGACATAATGCTCGCGAGTGCAGCCAGAGTCTTCCTCCTCATACCTTTTGTTGCTGGGGCACACATTGACCGCGCGAGGGTGCATCGTCAGCATGTCGGCAGCGAGGCCAACGCCACTAGTACTGCGGCCCTGGCGCGACGCCAATCCTACGACAACGCCAGATTTACCTGGTACAAGGTTGGCCTGTGAGTCGCTTCCACTGCTTGGGTCAAATGCATTCATCTGACCGGTGCCAGCGGCGCATGCGGCCAAACGAACGCCCCGAGTGACTACGTGAGTCATTTTCCGCCACAAACCCCGCACGCTGCCTCACTCCTCCTGGTCAGATCGTAGCTCTAGACGCTGCTGTCAGTTACCTGCATCCATTGCTTCGCCGACTCGGTAATCCTCACCCAGACTCGACCAGTTGTATGACACCGGCTCGCACTGCCTCGCGGCCATAACCATCTCCTACAATGGCAAAACGGCGCAAGCAACAATCGCCGACCGAGTGCGTTCCATGTCTCCGAACATACACCTTTTCTCATCCCGGATCCCTCGTCCCAGTGCGAAGGCTGCCCCATAGGCGGCCTCGACCTCTCCGCAGGGCTCTTCCAGTACTTTACCGACGGGGACCTCGGCGCGGACCCGCTCATGGGCTCGTGGTGGTACGGCTCCGGCTCCAGCGAGACGACCACCAGCGCCGCGCCGACGTCAGAAACTCCGCCACCCACGACGACATCAAGCTACTCGCCCCCGCCCGAGACCAGCACCACGTCGGAAACACCGTCGAGCGTGTCAAGCAGCTCCCAGTCTAGCAGTAGTGTGGTCTCGACCTCGACGACCAGTGCTAGCGCGTCGGCGAGGAGCACTGCAGCAGCAACACAGACGGCGTCCGCACCGGCGAGCGCAGTGCCCTCTGCCGCCCTCGAATTGATCAACCAGGCCGTTGTGGGAATCGCAGGGATCATCGTGGCTGGCGCTCGGGCTCACTGACCATAGTCTGCTTGGGTTTTCAGAGTGGAGGTGGGAGATTATTATATTGTCCATGGCGCAAATATGTAGTATGCTGTAGGCATGCATTGCTGATCGTTCGACGGTTGTGCTACAATATGGGCTTAAATAGGGTGTTAGATACTTACTAATAATCAGTGGTCACTGCCCTGCCATTTCCAACGAGAACTACCACGCCCGTTCAGCATGACGACACCCACTGCAAAGGAAAGAAGACGATGTACCTCTTTGTCCATCTGTGCATGCAGGCTCATCAAGAGTTGCAGCCGCCGTTGCTTGTTTGCAAGCTGCTTCTCCAACTCTTCGATGCACTCATTCCTCCGCCCCAACGTGGAGCGCACGCACTCGAGGTCGCCCTTGAGGTGGGCGACCTGCCCCCTCAGCTCTTCGATCTCAGCATCCCGCGGGTCCGGGCTACTCGCGACGGGCGAGACAGCGCGCGAGCGATACGACGAGGTTTCCGTGCTGACCGCGATGTCCGACGTCGACGGTCCTACCCCAGTATCCACAGCCTCATCCGCTCTCTCTGGAACGTGCGACGAGAGCTCCGGCAGGATTGCATCAAGAGGTTGAGCCTTCTGTTCTATCGTGGGTCGCTCGCGGGACCCCCTCGGTCGCCCGGTGGTGAAGATCTCCCCGACGAAGTTCCCAAACACGTCCGACATGCGCATGAACACGCCCGTTCCATCGCTAATCCTCTTCGGAGACGGGGCACCATCGAACGCACCGATCGGCTCGAGGTCCTCATCCAAGCCCATGTCTTCAAACTCTTCGTCCTCGGGATCCTCGTCCTCGTCGTCATACTCCGCATCCTCGCCCGCAACCTCGGGTGCACCGTCCAGCACCATGCTGTCCTCCGCGTCCTGCAGATCGCTCACCTCGAGCTTGCCCATGACCATCGACTCGTCCGCATCCTCGTCGGCCTCTATTGACGCGTCCGCGTGGATGGGCACCCGCCGCGCGAGTGGCGACGGGGACAGCGGTGCGCCCGCATAGAAGACGCGTCTCCTGAGCGCGGCCGATCGCAGGTTAGACACGGGCGTCAGCGGCGCACGGTTCCGCTGTACCAGCGGCAGCCTGGCTCGGCCACTTATTAGCAAGGTAATATGAAGGGGAGAGGAACATGGGACGCACAATGGTGACAATAAGAGAGGCGAGTCCTCGTTCCCCTCCGAGCGCGGCGTTGGGTACGCCTCGACTGCGTGCACGGCGGGCGTGGACAGCCCAGGCGTCGGCGGCGCGATCACAGTAGTAGCGGCGCGTACGCGCTCACGTTCCGCCTGCTGCGTTGCGGCAAGCTGGCGCTGCAGGGTGTCGATGGTCGCTTTGTGCTGCGCGACCTCATCGAGCAGAACTGCCACCCGCTGCAGGAGCACGTCGATCTTTCCGCAGGACCTGATGTATTCCCACATGTACTGCAGACGACGTCAGCGTGAGGATGTCGGGGGCGGTTGGAGATCAGGTGGCGTACCTCGAGTCGCGTCTTCCGCTTGTGGGGCGGGAAGACCGCGCGCCAGTGCCGCGCCGCCGTGGAGTACAGGTCCCGGAACGAGACAGAGTTGTTACTGCTGTCCAGGCCGTGTTGAGAGAACCTATAGCGAGACGTGCATGAATGATATATCAGCCAACAATGTCGGCCCATTCGAAATGGGTGATCGTACTCTGCAGCTGCATCGTCGGATATCCTGCACTCCTTCGTGTTCTCGTCCCAGACGACGACCCCATCTGCAAGCTGCCGGCGATAGTGTGGCTTAGCCTGTGCCACAGCCCAATAATGCCGGGCCACTGTACCAATGTGTCCAGCTCGCTCATAATGTTCGCGCTCGCCCGTTTGCTCCACGCCTCTCCCGCCCTCTCAGAGTGTGCCCTGGCTACACCGCTGTCAGTCCTCGCATGCCCGCACAATTGCTGGACCGTTCTGCTGACCTTCCATAACGAACTGCTCTCGTTTGAACGACTTGCGCCCGAGGTCATGCAGGGTGTAGAGTGTTCCTGGACGGACGACGTTATTTCATGCAAGTAACAGAACCAAGGGAATAAACGTACGGTCCCGGTTGCTCATCTTCGTTATTCTCTTCGTGCGCGCCATATCCTCGCAGTCAACAGTGTGTTACTTGTAACTTGTAGGGGTACAACGTCTATAGGTGTTAGTCACTCTCGCTTCGCTAGTCGAGCAGATGAACAACAAGACAAGGAGATATCGAGCGTCAGCTACGCGTGTCGTAGTCGTGGCCGAAAGTGAAGCACGATTCCTCCCACTCACCTCAACTTGAGGCCATCCTTAAATGGGCGCGTAATGGGCCACGCCCAACCAAGGCGACAGCATTGACTCGCGCGGGAGAGAAAGGAAGCTCGAAAGGGGACGCACCGTAGCGGGGCGGCCGACACGTGGTGAGCACAGTACACAAATGGGACGCGCTGACTCGCTACGCGGCGGCCTCGCAGGCGAGGGCACCCGAATCGGGCGGGAGCGCTACAACGCCCCGGGCGGACAATAGCGCAGTAGTGCGACTGCGCGTTGGAAGAGGAAATCTCTGTCCATAACAATCCAAGAATACATACAATGCGAGAGTGCCCTACAGGAAAGTGCAAGGTAGGGAAGCGTGTGAGGGAGAGGCGCGGCTCCGAGCCCACGCCCTATATAATGAAGTGATCGACCCAGTGTCTGACGACGCCCTCACCCACCTTGTGGCTCGGAAATCGCTTCGGGTCGCGGCAGATGATCGGGCCGTGCGCGTTCGGACAAGGATGGAGGTACACGAGCTCTTTCTTGAGGCGCGGCAGTGTGTTGAGTGTGCGGATGAGCTGCAGCTGGAGCTCGGTCAGGAGCACCGTCGGTGGGCGTCCGCTAGGATGCGTCGCTGTCGCGGAGTCAGCGCGCTCTGCCTTCGCAGGGCGCTCGCCGTTCTCCAGCGCGGAAGCGGAGCTCGAGGCATCTCGCGAGATGAGCGCAGCTTTGGGCGGGACACCTGTGGCGGGGGTGTGGTGGGAGGCGTCTCCGGGCAGGGCGACTGGGACGCCGCCGGGCCCGTCGAGCATCTCCGCCACAGAGTCCTCCATGCCGCGCTCGAGCCGTGCGATGACGTGCATGAGGCGATCGACGGTGGTATCTTCTTTCTCGAGGAGCCTGAGGCGCTTGCGAGATGCGAGCGAGGACAGCGACAGACGTGTGAGGACGAGGGTTAGAAGGATTGGCAGAATGATAGGTAGGCTGATGAAGATCAGCTACAGCAAACGTCAGAAGATGGTTCGGCGGGAACTTGTCGTAAAGCTCACGATGTTGTACGGGAACTTGAATTGCAAGGCAGGCGGTAAGGGTAATCGCAGGCTGCCAAACCACTCCGCCGAGAACTTCTTTGGCTTAACCGGTGCTGGGGGCGGGGTGTCGGGAAGGTGATAAGACTTGATTATTGGGGCATATTGCCCATCCAGTTCTCTGTGGGCAGTTACAAGGGTCAGCCAACTCGTACATGGGGGTGAGTAGCGTCCCGCACATCTCTATTCCGTTAGTGAGGTGCTCGTTAAATATGTCGTCGGCCTCTATGGCAGCAGACGGATAAGGCACAGAGCGATCGTTGACAACATTGGCATATATGCGCAAGTGTTCGAATTTGCACAGCGCCTGATAAAAGATACGTTCTGGGTCTGCCATGACTTCTAAGAGGGGCCGCCCGCGAGGTGACCATTTATCGAGCTAAACAGCTCATCAGCCCAGGGTAATGCACGCATCACAGCAATTGACTTACAGCCCAGAACTGCTCGCCAGTGCGTGACAGTAGCATTGGCCCGAGGTACGAAGCTAATGAAGAGATAAAGTTGGGATATCTTGGAAGTCCTATGTGGGGTGTCGCGATGGTGTTGAAATTCACTAATGTAACGTTGTCAAAGAAGCCTCGTTGATGGAGGACGCTGTGGCCGATATGAATGTCTGGAACCTGTCAAGTCGGGTGAAGTACGAACCCGACAACGTAGCGCGAGACCAAGCCCCCGAGACTGTATCCAGTGATGGAGAAGCGTGTCACTCTCCGACCATCATCCTCCAGCTGCTTCACAGCGGCGAGAATCTTGAATGTGTAATGAGATCCAACAGAGCCTATGCGGTCATGCCCAGATCACGCACCTCTTCAGCGACTCGTTCTCCTCCCCAGTCAATGCCATCATAGGTATGCTCTTCCTGGTTGGTTTCGGCGAGTAATACTTCCAGCCGCTCGCCGTTTGGGCCTTTTGCGGACTCGGGTTCACTGTAGTGGTCCTTGATCGCTTTGTGTAGGCTGCGCAGATGGGTGGGGTTGCCCCACATACCATGTACGAGAACAAGGAGATGAACTGCTTGGGACGCCATAACTTAGAGACTCTGTCTATGCAGGAGATAGGAATATGTCGTATGGGAGAGTGAATGGGCAGCCAACATTTAGGGGTGCTGGCTTTACGCAGGCGCAGCAGTCCGGACGGGCCGGCAACAGCCACTGACGCGTCCTCGTCCCTCCCGGCATTCTCGCGGTCACTACTGCCCGGCCGTCCCCTCGCTTGTCGTTGTTCCCGAGACATGGACCGTCTGGAGACTTCCTGGCCAGTAGACCAGCCTACTATCCTTTGTAGAAGATCTGAGAATGTGTCGCTTAATTCCCACTGTGATTTACTCTGGTGTGGCTACCCACCCACTTTAACTCTGAGTCGCAAGGTAAGTACTGCCAAGGCAATTCGGCCGGGCTCATCACCGTGCGCAACCCGTTTAGCCACTGCACGCCTAATCGTTGCCACCGTCAACGTCAACATCCTCTGCAGGGGTTGACTATGCCGACTCTCGACAAATAATCAACGGAGGGCGCCGCGAACTCTCCAGATACAGTGGGGGATTGCGTCGGCGGTGATCACGTTGAATACGCGATATCCAAGGACTTACCTGTCCGAGTCGTCCAGATAGACGGAGCCCCTGGGGATGCACCGGAGATCAACGCCAATGGGAATATACTTGGACATTACAACAAAGATCTACCTGATGACTATGAAAGTCGTGGACTCGCCGACGGCAGCATAGTACTGTCTCTGAACGAAGAAGGAATCAGCATGCATATTGCCATAAATACGAAGACACGTCGGCTGGCAGCGACTCAGGTGACGAGGGTATCATTCTAGGTGATACATAACGTAACAACGGGACGAATATCGCTGATCAAGACAACGTTACCGATGATCCCGGTCCGCAAGCACTTTGGATGGACGTCTCGAGGTATCAGCCACATTCTGATGCTGAATACAACCGCATCGAAGAGGTGGAGGAGGAGTACTATGAAGAAGACTTCGAGTCCGATATTATGGACGACGTCGGCGAATACGGTCAAGAATACCCAGACGACGCGGACTACATTGAGAACGATGAAGAAGGCGACTGCGTCAGTCAGGAGTGCATCGTGGAAGGCGCAGAGACTATCGACATGATGTCACCCGACATAGCAAATGACGACCCGGTAGATGACGAAGTCAATGCGACACTTCTCGAGGACGACGACTCCGTCACTGTCCGTAGCGACATGAACGATATGGACAGCGAGCGCGACGATGCTCCGAATGCAATCGATGCTAAAGCATCGCCTGCAGACGGGTCAGGAGACTCGAACGTCTCTGCTACTCTGTCCACAGCCCTCGGTGGGTGTGATCTCACCGGCAGTTATCCCTCCGTTAACGGCACTTGCAGACGCTGTGGCTCTCTAAAGTATCAGCCGCCTCTCTGCACAATCTCCCCTGTATCGTCTTTTCGATCACCCGTCCTCTGTCGCTTCAAAGTTGCTCTGCCATCTGCTACAATGCTATGCGCTTCTCACGGTTTGTGTATTGTTAATGTTATCCTGCACTATCGTACAATATCACGATTTCTCTGCTTCTTGTATACAGAACATAGAATATCTCGTACACTGTAGATTGACTTACGTATCGTTTCTCGAGCATTGGCGGCTCGGCCAAGCCAAAAACTCGGCCTTGACACGATGATCAAGCTAAGGCAAATCACCTCCGAGTTCCACGCATCGCGGTGCGTGTCCCAGCTCAGGATGGAACAACGGCTGGCCTTGCGGTACCCAGCATATCTCCTACGTTGCACACGCGTGTCAATAATCACCGACTTGACAGGATGGAACATTACTCACATCGACCCCACACGCCGGATCACACTTGATCCATACTGGCCAGTCGAGCCACTCAACGAGCGCATCGAACTCGCCCTTCCATTTCTTCAAGAGCGCTTGAATCACAACTACGGGCTTCGCCTCCGCGTCGAACGCCTCCACCCACGCTTCCGTGTATACCCTACACACCTCGTGCAACACCTCCTCGAAAGCGTGCAGGAGCACCCACTCCTGCTTCGTGAACCCTTCCCGCGGCAGGTGCTCCGTGAAGCGCGTCGCACAGCGATGTGCGGTGTCGGCGAACCACTCGGGCGCCCCAACGTTCTCGCGGTGCATGGACGGGATGAGCGAGACGATGAGCTGCTTGCGCACCTTCGCGAGCTGCACGGTGACGTTGTACATGGGCTGGTGGAGTAGATGCTGCATGTATGGCAGGCGGTCTCCGAAACGGTCTTGGATAACCCGTGCGAGGGTCTGCCAGTCCACCCTGCTCCCGGCGCCGGGCTGGCGCGCCATGACGTTTGCTATGTCCGCACGTACGCGAGCGATATCTGCCTGGGAGAGGTTGGCTGCGCTGTACTCATCCCGCGTCATTGAGCGGCGCGCCTCAATGAGTGAGATGAGGGAGGGGTCGAAGAGGGAGACCATGCTGGAGGGGTCAATGCGGACACGGAACTCGCCAGGGAACTGATTGTGCCAGATCCCTGTGTGGAGGCCTTCTAGATCGGTGTTGGGTAATGCTCCCTTCCACCCTCTGGGGTATGAAATTGGGAGGTCGTCGAGTATTGCCTGAGCTGTAACCTCATAAGATTCCCTGGCGAGTCCCGATTGTTTGGCGAGCCCATGGAATGTTGTTTCTGGAGAACACTGATTGGGGGGCACTCTCGGACTTTGCGGAGGAGGTAGCTGTGGCATCGGTACTGGAGGGTTGGCTGGATCGAGATCTGAGAATAGATTGACGGTGGGCATGTATGAGACAAGCATCAGGCCCTGTCGAAAATCGCAGTAGATGATCTCGCTAGATAGCTGAGGTGAGTAAACGTAGAGCATAGAACAGTGGATACACATACAAGTCGAATTGCATTCGGAGAAACCCATCAATCCCACGGTCTTTGGCCCATGCACAACCATCTACAAGACGTCCCATGTCTTCAGCGTATCGGCGATCTGCGTTATGGCCCCTGCGCCCAGGTTCACCCCAAATCAGGAGGTCTTGGGTGTCGACCACACCAGCATGTTTGTTAGCACTACAGCCGTCGAAGTAGACGAGCTGAATATCGCGCGTAGTCCTGTATGTTAATAGCGAGCCATTGATGCCGACAGCAAACATCATGGCATGGTCAAGATCCAACGACGCCCAGTCCATGGACGGACAGCCGCTAGTGAAGGTTCCATGATAGAGCAATGTGTCCTTCGGAATTGTTGCGCGCACAATAGTGTGACCTGCAACCTGATCAACTATCGAGAGGAGTATGCTCGACGATCGGACAGTACCGTTGGGGTGCTGAGAGTTTGGCATCATTTGGAGAAGAGATGCCAGCGAGTGGAAGACTAGGTTTCCGGTCGCATCTTCGCCCGCCCGTTCGTTCCAAGGCAACGATAGCCACGACTGGGACAGCGTGCCAGCATCGTCCGCATGTGATGTGAATGGAGTCTGCGCAGCATGCACAAACGCACTGCATGAGAGAACCAGTATGCTCAGTTGCAGGGATAAAAGTCGATGTCGCCGCGGTAGCATCATGTATGCTAGGGCTAGTGAAGGTGTCGATGTACAAGGAGAATTAGCAGCAGAATATACAGTTGATATTGAATGATGGGAGCGCGACGTACTGATAGCTGAACTATAATAACTTCCCATGGTCAGAGTCATAGGCAGCGGCAAAGCGCTGGCAGTAGGCGGTGCCGTGTTGGTGAGTTGGCGAGTGTCGTGCAAAGCGGCATGTACCCCGCGGAGTGATTACTAGGGCCCGGGTGCAACTGAAAATATATTTGGGTAGGAATTCATTTGAAAGGGAGATTATTGCAGACATAGCTATAGATGAGGAGGAGGCGCATAACCACGCGCGCTGGAAGCTGCGGCCACCGGAGCATGGGTGGCGTGGGAGCCCTATTCGGCACGGACCGCGGAGACCGCCCGGCGCTTGACCAGCTTGCAGACCGTACGAGATGTTACTCAGACCAGCTCGACCCGCACATAACAGCAGTTGTACCACATCCATTGCGTAGTGAACAACAAGAGTGAAACATTGACTGCATATATAAGGTGAGCTTCTAGTGCCAGTATTGCACCAACCGGTGACATTAATCATCCATGATCCAACCCTCCCAGTACGACTGGTAAGTATCGTGTTGAGTACTTACAGTACTTACCAGCAATACGGTGTTGTAGTCAAGCCAAGTGTCTGGCCAGTTTGAATGCATGGTAACACATAGGACAGCAATTCGTCTCAAATAGTTGATGCCTCATCTCAACCCGAACGGACGGCACCATCCGCTCCTTGACCTCGAACCACCACCATCTCCGGTAGGCGCCCGCTTATTGGAGTCCATCTATTTACCCTCCCCCCTCTAATTCACCCTCGTTTCCTTGCGTCAAGGCCGTCCAACTCAGCCCCCACATTCACTATTGTCGACCAACTCGACACTGTGACATAATCCCTCTTTCCCCTGGGTTTGAGGACCATAAAACACCCCTCCTCACTCTTGCCAACCAAGTGCCATCGATTGCAACCATCAACCTCCCACGTCCCACTTTAGGCTCCATGGCCTCGCCTTTCCTTCCCCCTCTTGCCTGTCACAGTAATGTGCCCTAGACCCTGGTGGCGAAACACACGGGAGACTCCCTCGTGTGAGTCCAATGCGCGAAGTCGGGAAGCAAGCTCCGGGGTGCCTTTAGCCCCTGGGATAAATCTGTATTCTGTGAGGCACTATAGGGAGGTGGAAGTGGAGGTGTTGCATGTGGAGGGAGGCTTGTGTCATGAGTTGACGAAAGCGCCCAGCACTCGGCGTACCCTAGGCCTCCAAGTCTACCCTCGGCCTCCAAGTCCACCCTCGCTCGGCGTACCCTCGGCCTCCAAGTCCACCCTCGGCCTTTGGGCACAGCCTCGGTCATCGGCCAAAAGCCTCGCGACCTTGTCCATCACGCCAAGGCAGTTCCGCATTATTCCACACCCTTCCGACCCAATCACGACGCTCTGCGCACGGACCATTGTAGATAGCTTGCCCTAAACACGGGCTGTATATAAAGACCACCCCCTGCTCCACTAGAGACTCAGTTTCGACCTCTTGTCTCTAGGTGAGCAGGGTACCCCCTGTACTAGTTTCTTCTACACTAATGTATACTTGTCTCTAGCCCTAAGGTTGAGTCCCTGACTCCCTTTCAGTTTCAGATAAGAATCAGTAAGTCAAACATCCCAGGTTTGCAGTAGATTGTTAGGCTGTGACTAGACCTTAGGTCGTCACATTAGGTCGAAACTCCTCCCACCCCCGACGTTTGATGGTTCTTCTTTTTTCTTAGCCACTCCCTTGCTGATCCTCAGGCATAAGAGGTGCTGTCATCAGACAGTAAAAGTCTTGTTCACTAGTGACAAGCAAAGCGTGCCGCCTCCCAGGTGTAAGGGACTCTGCTAGTTAAACTAGCCGTGTGTTTCCAAGAGGTCTCAGTGACTGTAGATGGAAACAAACGTGCTAGGGCAGAAGGGACATAGGTGCAATACCTCGTCCACCAACGTTTGGCTCTGAGTGTGGAAACTCAGCAGCGACTACCCTGATTCCCCACCTGACCTGACTGAGAGAAAGCAGGCAGACGCCGACACTACCTCCCTTTTTCTCGCAGCCAGGATCTGTTGTGCCAGTGCGCTGACTGGACGTTTGTAGTGCCTAAAGCTGCTTCTTCCCGCATCATCTGCGCCAAGAACGAGGCTACCGGGCTACTAGAGCGGATCGAGCTCTCAGACCCCCATCGATTTGACCACATAGGGAAGAGACGACTGGCTCGTAGTATAGAATCAACGTGGCTAGCTCAGCGGAACAGTTAGCTTGTTATGGCTGCATACACGCCTTCGACTCTTCAGACCTCTGCGACGTTCACTACCGCGAAGAGAAAGGCGAGACTCAGATCTACGATTGTGAAAGACAACTGTGCCCCAATCGCTACCCACGGTCACGAACCGACGACGGCGAAAGGTTCAAAGCGATCCGACGCACCAACCAACATCTGTTAGGGCCTCGTAGCACTCACGCCAGTCGGTCAGCCTCTCGAGTACCTTCACAGATCCCAACTCCCGATCCTCCTACACCTCCGCGCAATCCGAGCCCCGAACCCCCACGACCAACCCGCGGTCGTCAACCTACACGAAATCCCGGCCGTCCTCCTGCGGGTGCACCACCACCACCATCTCCCTCCCCTCCTCCTCCTAGCATGGCGACCCCCAATAAGGAAATTGCCAAGCTATTAATCCCGCAACACTATGATGGCTCGACAATGCAAGGAGCTAAACTCTTCATCGCCCAGTGCAAAGAATACTTTGAGTACTATGGGTCGGTAATTGGGTCCCTCCGTATCCAGCTTCTCATAGCTCTCAATCTCCTAGACAAGGACACCAAGGAGTGGGCAACTCAATATGTCGTCCTCTACGCGGAGGGCTCCAGTGCCCTGTTTGCCGATCTCGAGGCCTTTTACCAGGCTCTCCTGACTCAGTTCGGCCACGTGGACGACGCCGCAGCCGCGCAAGTAGAGATTGAGGAACTTGTCAAAAGGGACAAACGAGAAAAGCGCACCGTGGCCGAGTTTTCAGCGGCCTTTGCAGGACCAGCTCAGCGATCTGGATACGGGACAGTCGAGCTTCGCAACAAGTATCGGGATGGGCTCCCCACTCGGGTGTTCCGCAAAATCCAACTCGAACAATTCGAGGACTGGAAAAAGTTGGACACACGGGCGCTCGAGGTCGAACAGCTGTTGGATCTTGACAAGGCACGAAGGCCTGAAAACCCCTTCTTCCAGTGCAGACAAGCCGGTAGCTCCAACCGAGCGGCGGCGGCCACTATCAGCGCCACCACTGGCGATGGGAAATTCCCCGGTAACTGCTACGGCTGTGGACAGAAAGGGTATCGGCGCACGGAATGCCCCAACTGCAAGGATAAACCCCGACAACCCCGAGTACGGGCTACGGTCGCCGCAACGGCCACGACAACCGTCCCGGCGGAAGTCAAAGGGAAGGGCCTCGACGTCTCAGCACTGCTGGATGAAATGACAGCCTTGAAAACGGAGTTGAGGGAACTCCGATCCCTTAAGGAGTCAGAGGGTTTTTAATTCGGTCCGTGTTAGCTGCTGTACACGTTGGACCGAAGACTACGAATCATTTTTCTGTACTGTCATCTGCAAATGTATACAAGCTTGATCACGAATCACAACATTTTCACATACCCGTTTTGCTGCGTGGCAGAAACAGACAGAAGGAGATTACAGCAATGGTGGACAGCGGAGCCACCACTAAATTCATGAATTGACGTTTTGTACGAGAGAACAAAGTACGCACCCAGAAGTTGAAGCATCCCATACCTTTGTACAACATCGACGGATCACTCAACAAGGCAGGGAGCATTTCAGAAGTAGCAGTCCTGCACATGAAGATCGGAGACCACGAGGAGAAAGTGGTGTTTACTGTCACGGACATTGGTCCGGAAGACGTGATATTAGGCTTGGACTGGCTGCGCGAACACAACCCCGAAATCGACTGGGAGCAAGGGTCCTTTAAACTCTCACGTTGTCCGGATATGTGTCGGACAGAACCTACAGAACCTCAGTCGACTGCCAGTGCCACCTCAGGGAAGAGGCGACGGGCTAATAGGACCTCTAAGGTTGAGAAGGGCCAAATACGGGCTAAGGTGCTACCTGAGGAGGACTCAGAGCCCGAAGTCGACATTGATTGGAACGAGGAGGACCTCCTGGAAGCTTGGGAGCGTGGAGTGACTCTACTGAACTCTCCGAAACTTTACATTGCCGCCGGACACACGTACTCACAAGCCCTGGCAGAAGAGGCATTCCTTAAGAGAGAAGTCAAAAGGGTGGATCAGATGGTGCCAGAGAAATATCACGACTTCCTCAACATCTTCTCCAAAGAAGCCTCAGAACGGTTACCTGAGCATAAGTCCTACGATCATGTGATTGAACTGGTCCCCGACGCCAAGACGTTCCACTCTAAGGTTTACCCCTTAGCTCCAAAGGAACAAGTGGCACTAGATGAGTTCCTCAAGGAGCAGCTAGCGAAAGGCTATATATGGAAATCCAAATCACCGATATCCTCCCCTTTCTTCTTCATCAAGAAGAAAACCGGTGATCTACGCCTGGTGCAGGATTACCGTCGACTCAATGCAATCACTGTAAAAAATTGCTACCCTCTACCGCTCATCTCGGAACTCACAGACCGCCTGTGAAATGCCACCATCTTCACCAAGTTTGACATCCGTTGGGGTTACAACAACATCCGGATCAAAGCAGGAGACGAATGGAAAGCCACGTTTGTGACCAATCGAGGCCTATATGAACCCGGGTCATGTTTTTCGGGCTCACCAACTCCCCGGCCACATTCCAGAATGTAATGAACGATATCTTCAGAGATCTCATTACCGAAGGAAAGATTATGGTCTATCTCGACGACATCCTCATCTTCTCCACCGATCAGCAGGAGCACGACCGAGTTACACGAGAAGTGCTCCAACGATTGAAGGAAAACGATCTCTTCCTTAAACCAGAGAAGTGTGAATGGAATGTGCCAGAAACCGAATACCTCGGGATGATTGTCGGTGGGGGAAAGGTTCGCATGGACCCGGTCAAGGTCAGTGGTGTTGCAAACTGGCCCACTCCCACCAATGTCAAGGGGGTCCAGCAATTCAGGGGATTTGCCAATTTCTATCGTCGCTTCATCCAGGATTTTGCCAAAATCACTCGACCCTTGGACAACCTGACCAAGAAGGACACACCCTGGCACTGGGGTGAAGAGGAGCAAAAAGCCTTTGACGAGCTCAAAAGTGTTTCACATCAACGCCCATCCTGGCTATCTACGACCCCAGCCGAGAAACACGAATTGAAGTAGACGCCTCAGGGTTTGCAACGGGCGGTGTCCTCAGCCAGAAACAAGACGATGGAAAGTGGCATCCAGTGGCTTTCCGCTCCCATGGAATGGACCAGGCACAGCAAAACTACGAGATCTACGACAAGGAGATGTTGGCTATCATTGAGGCACTCGAGGACTGGCGCCACTACCTCGAAGGACTACCCTCGCAGTTCGAGATTCTCTCCGACCACAAGAACCTCG
Source organism: Fomitopsis betulina (assembly GCA_022606075.1). NCBI lineage: Eukaryota > Fungi > Basidiomycota > Agaricomycetes > Polyporales > Fomitopsidaceae > Fomitopsis > Fomitopsis betulina. Next base: position 23,931 of record JABYQK010000175.1, read on the forward strand.
AGTACTGGCGAACAGCACAACATCTCACGCGTCGACAAGCCCAATGGGCCTTGTACCTGTCACGGTTCAACTTTGTCATCACACATAAAGCGGGCAAATCCAATGGACAGGCAGACACACTTTCCCGGTGGGTCGACCTTCAAATCAATGATGAAGATGATAACCTTGACCAGGTGGTCTTAAAGCCTCACAGTTTAAAGCCGCAGCGAATCAACGAGGCCACACTGCGGTCATACCGGACACAGCCATCCTCCGTCGCATACGCACCTGCTCCGACAAGGACCAAATAGTTGCCGAGGCTCTCGAGAAGATTCAGGATCTTGGACCTCCGCGCCTTCAACGAGATTTCACTGAGTGGAATGCTGAACAGGGTCTCCTGTTGTTTAGGGGGTGCATCTATGTACCAAAGGATGTGACGCTTTGTCGCGACATCGTCCAAATGCACCATGATGCCCCGGCGGCCGGTCACCCCGGTCGGGAAAGACATTCGAGCTGGTATCCAGGAACTACTGGTGGCCAGGGATGACCAAGTTTATCAACGACTATGTCGACACCTGCGATGTATGCAACCGAACCAAGACGTTCCCGGCAAAACCCCAAGGACCTCTCAAGCCAAATGAGATTCCGGAAGGACCTTGGCAAGTCATGACCACTGATATGATCGTAGGGCTGCCTAAATCGCAAGGGTTCGACTCAATCCTTGTTGTTGTTGACCGGTTCACAAAGCAAGCGCATGTCATCCCCTGCCATGAGACACTCACTGCCGAAGGTGCTGCGGAACTATACATTTGTGACATATTCCGACACCATGGTGTTCCAGCCAAAGTAATCTCCGATCGAGGCCCCCAGTTCGCATCAAAGTACCTTCAAGCCATCTATAGGGGCCTGGGGATCAAACCAGGGTGTTTCATCCACAGACAGATGGACAGACGGAGCGACTCAATCAGGAAATTGAACAGTACCTGCGTGCCTTCGTCAACCACTGACAGGATGACTGGGCCAAACACCTGCCCATAGCAGAGTTCGCATTAAACAACCGAGTACACTCTGCTACTGGTCACTCGCCATTCTTCATGCTAATGGGATATCACCCATCGGCAATGGCATGCTCCGGCCCCATGTCCACAGTCCCCGCAGCCGAGAAACGCCTCTCCCTACTCGAAGAAGTCCGTCGTGACTGCCAAGCCTCCCTCGAGTTAGCAGCTGAACGGATGAAATGATACTATGACCGGCAGGTACAAGAGGCACCAATATTCCAACCAGGCGACAAAGTGTGGCTGGATGCTCGAAACCTCAAAATTCGGCAACCAAGTCGGAAGCTTAGCCCTAAGCGACTCGGACCCTACAAGGTCATTGGTTGCACTGGTGACCTGGATTACGAGCTGAAACTGCCCCCATCCATACCCATCCACCCAGTTTTTGACGTATCATTGCTCAGCCCGTACAAGAATAGTCCTATCCCAGGGCGAACACCCACAGAACCTCCACCAATCGAAGTCGAAGGAGAGGAGGAATACGAGGTTGAGCAGATCAAGGACTCACACATTTTCAGACGGCAACTCCAATACTTGGTCAAGTGGAAAGGCTATGACGACTCGCACACATCCTGGGAACTGGCACGCAACGTGGCCAATGCTCGTCGCCTAGTGGAGGCATTCCATCACCAGCACCCATCCGCCCCACACCGTGTGTCGGCAACGGTTTTTGAAGCCCTGCGGTTCAAGCCAGTCCCAGAACCCCTGACATCAGTTCACCATCGGTCGGGTTGGGAACTTGGGCTGGGCGCCACGCATGAGGTCATGTGCCCTTAGGAGGGGGGTACTGTCACGAGTTGACGAAAGCACCCAGCGCTCGGCGTACCCTAGGCCTCCAAGTCCACCCTCGCTCGGCGTACCCTCGGCCTCCAAGTCCACCCTCGGCCTTCGGGCACAGCCTCGGTCATCGGCCAAAAGCCTCGCAACCTTGTCCATCACGCCAAGGCAGTTCCACATTATTCCACACCCTTCCGACCCAATCACGACGCTCTGCGCACGGACCATTGTAGATAGCTTGCACTAAACACGGGCTGTATATAAAGACCACCCCCTGCTCCACTAGAGACTCAGTTTCGACCTCTTGTCTCTAGGTGAGCAGGGTACCCCCTGTACTAGTTTCTTCTACACTAATGTATACTTGTCTCTAGCCCTAAGGTTGAGTCCCTGACTCCCTTTCAGTTTCAGATAAGAATCAGTAAGTCGAACGTCCCGGGTTTGCAGTAGATTGTTAGGCTGTGACTAGACCTTAGGTCGTCACAGCTTGGGTCCAACTGTGGAGGTGGGGAACCTAATGTGAACAACACCAGCACCCTCTTGCTGGAAGGCGCTATGTGCCACCCATAGGTTCGCCCCCCACTTTTCATTCTGGTAGCGGAGAAACAACAGACAAAGAAGAGAAGTGCCAGAAGTGGCCTGGATGATACGAGGAGGAGGAGGATACATATTCACTATTCCTACAACATTCATTTCCTACGGGATAAGCCCCTCACCCCACCGGTCCCCGAGGCGGGCCTACAAGTCGAAAACGAGGACCTGGACCAGGAGTGTCCATACCTACGAAGGAGGAAGCCTAGTTCGCCCATCGGGCATCAAGTGAACAGCGGGTGGACGCCGGAGCAGGGAGCCACAAGGCGTAGCATAGGTCCTGACTGATTTCCCTGTAGTTATGGTCTCTGCATGTACTTCGAGTATGGAGCATAAACAATCAGAATGGAAAAAAAACCCAGAATGGATGGTAGGATGTAGAGATGGTCCGTGGCTCAATTGAATCGACCCAGCCTAAGTGGGATTGTACTAATGGATGTCGTTTCCTGCAGCGCATTGTTCATGATGACAGCTTCTAGTTAGATAACGCGTCCACACATCACAATTTTAGTGTCCCGGTGCGCCGCTACCCCATGACGTCCGTCGCGAGGAATCGAAGTTGTTTCCCACTTCGAATATACCGAAGCCCAAATTCCAGGCATCACCGGTCCGTTCCGTGGGGAAAGTGTCGTCACGTCTACCGGTGAGCTTCGCACATAACGAAGTAAATCCGGTGTCCTCTCATCTGGGGCCTGCAGCATCCTGAACCAAAGAAAACAACGTCGGGACATTCACATGGTTGGTTCACTTAGTCGGTGCATCTGAGGTATATATTCGACTGATCGCATTTGATGTCAGTTCTCTTCTATCGCACCTACGCTGCCACTCGGAGTAAAAGTCTCGAAGGGTCTCATCAGTGTGTATTGCGGGGAATCTTCCATGGAATTTCCGAAGTCGGCTGCCTAAGCCCCACCATGTAGATGCTCTATAAAAGACGCAGGTCGTGTTAACGTGAGCTTGATCGTCTTCAGATGGCGATGTGGACGCTTATATTGGTCTCCCTGCTTCTCTCAGGTGTCTCTGGAGTCCAGATCACCACCACAACGCGGCAGACTATCCATGGTGTCGGTGCGTCTGGGGCGTGGTGGACGAATGACCTGGCCCTCTACCCAGACGAAGTACGCCAGAATGTATCTGACTTACTCTTGAATCAGACAACCGGTATGTAGGCCACCACAGCTGTAGAGACGCTGATGACACGGCGCACATTTCCTACAGGTCTTGGCCTTACGGACTACCGCTACAACCTTGGTGGCGGTAGTGTTGGTGTAACTACTTGGGACAGGGCACCGGAGACACCATATGTCAGGTATGGAGCTCGTGCGTACAATCGAATGTAGGAGCTGAACGAATACGTAGTGATGGCATCTACAATTGGTCGGCAGACCCAGCTGGCACATACTACCTGAAGGAGGCTGCTCGTCAAGGGGTACCTGTCCTTACCATATTCGTGAACAGTGCTGTGAGTCTTCATCGTGCTACTGTTTTCACTGCGAAATGACAATTGAGACCCTAGCCGACGACCATGACGACCAACGCACAGAACTGTGGTGGAAACCTCACCTTGGACCGCATTCCTGCATACGTCCAGTACCTCACCGACGTGATCAGTCACTGGAAGAGCCAGGGCGTCGTGTTCACGCACGTCTCTCCTATGAAGTGAGTTCGGTCTCTTAAAATTGCCTTGCATATTTTGCTAAATGACATCACAAATCAGCGAGCCCGACGATAGCTTCGGTAGCTGTGGGCAGGAAGGGATGCAAGTCATCCCGCAGCATCGTGCTGAAGTCGTGACCCAACTTGCTGCTTCGCTGAAAGCGGCGGGGCTCTCGACCCAGGTGATCGCCGATGAGTCGTCTGAGACGGGTGAGCACAGTATGTCCTGCGTCTTGATAAACCTATGAACAACGATGCGTACAGTAAACTATCAACCTGACGAACCTGTCTGGCTCAACACAACCGTGGGCAAGTCCCTTGGCGGGAACTCCCACCATCTGTACGACTTCGCGAGTGCTGCGGTACAACAAACGGTGTTCGAGCAGGGGCGCAATCTTAGCGGTGGTGTGCCTACGTGGTTCACTGAGATATGTTGTAAGTCTGGACTACACTACTGCAGCATGGCCTCCTGATTGATAGTAACGATAGGCTACAACGCCCAGTATTCTAGCGAGGCCACCAATCCACTCGCCGCCCTGACATATGGCGGTCAATACGACCCTACGATGCTCAGCGGTCTCCGGATGGCACATATTATCTGGCAGTCGTTCACTTACGCCGAGGACTCACACTGGTGAGTATCGGGATTGGCTGGGATTTGAGCCATAGCCAAGACAATCTTCAGGGACTGGTGGACTGCGTTATCCACTGAAATAGGTTGCACGCTTAGCGACAATTCAACTTGCTGGGACGGAATACAATCCGGTGGCTGGGATGACGGTCAGACCTCGTAGTAATGTGCTGAGTGTCTCGGATCTGACACTGCATTGTTCTAGGCCTCATCTACTATGATCCAGACTACAACAGCACGCATAACTACGACATCAAGATCACCAAACGGTACCCTGTCCTCAAGCACTTCACAAAAGCGGTTCCCGTGGGCTCTGTCCGCCGGGCTGTCACGCCCTACTCTGACACTACGGGCGATGCCTGGCGTGTTCTGGCATTCAGCTATGACGACTCCTGCGAGCAGTACAGCACCTGCGATGGGGTGCCTTACTCGGTCATCGCCATGAACGCGCAGTGGAACGCGTCGAGCATCACCCTGACCGGAGACGGGACGTTCAATCTGACGCAACCGGTGTCAATGTATCGCACGAGTGTGACAGAGGACTACGCGGAGGTGCAGGTGCCGACACTGGGTGTAGACGGCGGTCTTGTCGTTGACGCACCCGAGATGAGTATCTTCACCATCTTCTTCTAGTGGGTCCTTCTGTTCTGTAGCTCGATTGTCCCGCGATATCACTCGGGCCATTGTCTTATTGGGGGATGACGGGCTAAGCCTGAAGACAGTCCCTCTAACAACGCACAAGTTGTCGCAAACAGAGCAGATCGGTCAGCGCGACGAGACCCGGCTACCTGGATGCATGTTATCAAATTTATAGGTACGTCCACCATGCTCCTACTCCCACATGCCTCAAACTCGACATCGATTCATTGGCGGATGTCCAAAACGTAAGATCGCGGAATGATACAAGCCGGGGCCCTTGTGCTGCAAGAAGCTGCACAGTCCTCCTGACACCATCCCTACGCATGGCGATTCTATTCGGAATGTGATGCGGTAGATCAAGCTATGAGCACATTGCCCCGGCCTAATGTGCCTTGTATACCCTGGTTTCTCATGCAGTGTAACACGTTGTCCGACCTACGTGCTTCTCTTTGGTCTTCTGCAGCTGTCACCGCGAGGGATCTGTCATGCTGTATTTAATCACGGACGGACGCCGTTGCACACGCTGATGTCCGAACTACCTACTGTACCTGCATATAAGCAGAGAAGTAGAGCGGGAGCCAGCCGGACATCGTTGCATAGCGTCTACACATATGGCCGTTCGCAAACTCAGTTGCTGGGCGGCGCTGATCCTACTGTCTGGCGTTCACTGTACCAGTGTTCAGATTACGACTACGACTCGGCAGACCATTCATGGAGTCGGAGCGTCTGGAGCGTGGTGGGTAAACGACCTCGCTCTCTACCCTGATGATGTTCGCCAGAACGTCTCCAATCTACTCCTTGACCAGACAAATGGTGAGCTAGCCGCGTGTCTTGAGCTTGCTCGAATATCGTCTTACCTTTGTCGTGTGTACGTAGGACTTGGTCTTACTGACTATCGATACAATCTCGGTGGAGGCGGAGTGGGTGTTACTACCTGGGATAGGGCACCCGAGACTCCCTATGTCAGGTCAGGAACTCATCGCTATCTGGGGACTAGGGGCTCACTCACCTGCAGCGATGGTGTCTATAACTGGTCTGCAGATGCCGCGGGTGCTTATTACCTGAAAGAAGCAGCCCGTCAGGGAGTTCCCGTGCTCACCTTGTTTGTGAACAGTGCCGTCAGTGCAGACAATCCTCTGCAGCCTCCCATCCCACTGAAAGTGCACGCTGCAGCCCACGACAATGACTAGCAACAATCAGAGCTGCGGAGGCACTCTCATCACAGACAGCATTCCGGCATACGTCCAGTATCTGACTGATGTCATCAGCCACTGGAAGAGCGAGGGCGTCGAGTTTACACACGTCTCGCCGATGAAGTGAGATATTCCCCCCGCATTGGTGCATCTGGGGCTAAATGGAGTGCATTACACAGCGAACCGGATGATAGCTTTTCCTCGTGTGGACAAGAGGGTATGGAGGTCGCCGCAGGCCAGCGCGCGGAAGTCGTCACAAGTCTCGCCTCGTCGTTGCAGGCGGCCGGCCTCTCGACGCAGGTCATCGCTGATGAGTCCTCCTGGGCGCGTAAGTGTATGTATTCTTCTGGAGCGTCAAGTACACTGACCGTCGACTCAGTCCTGTACGCGGTCGACGAGCCCCAGTGGCTGAATCCAACTGTTGGGCAATCATTAGGCGCCAATGCTCACCACTTGTACGACTTCTCGGCGGCCAGTGTCCAAGAGACTGTCTTCGCAGCTGGGCGTGTTCTCAGCGGCGGTGTGCCAACCTGGTTCACAGAGATATGCTGTGAGGATAGCGCTTCCAGCGACGAACGTGAGCCTGATCTATAGACAGGCTACACCTCGCTGTTCTCTAGTTCATCGAATGATCCCCTCGCTGCCCTCAAATATGGCGCGAACTATGACCCGACGATACTGAGCGGACTCCGGATGGCGCACCTAGTTTGGCAGTCATTCACTTATGCAGAGGACTCGCATTGGTAAGCACAAGTAGTCTCAACAACATCCTCTACTGCTCACCTTTGTCTCCAGGGATTGGTGGACCGCCCTGTCCAACGCAATCGGGTGCACACTGAGTGACAACAGCACCTGTTGGGATGGAGTAAATAATAGCGGGTATGATGATGGTCAGTGCTTCTCAGATGTGAGATGAAAGTGGCGGTGACTGACCTGAACATTCCATCCCGTTTATAGGCCTCCTTTACTACGACCCTGACTATAGTAGCACACAGAACTTTGACCTGAAGGTCTCCAAGCGCTACTCCGTACTCAAGCACTTCACAAAAGGCGCACCCGTGGGCGCCGTCCGGCGCGCGGTCTCTCCGGACTCTGACAGCGACTCTTCCGACAACGCCTGGCGCGTGCTCGCGTTCGACTTCGACGACTCGTGCGAGCAGTACAGCACGTGCGATGAGCCGTTATACTCGGTCGTTGCAATCAACGCCCAGTGGGAGGCGTCGAACATCACCCTGACGGGCAATGGCTCGTTCACTCTTACACAGCCCGTCGCAGTGTATCGCACGAGTGCCACAGAGGACTATACGGAGGTCCAGATGCCGATTCTGGGCGCAGATGGAAGCCTGCTCATCAACGCGCCAGAGATGAGCATCGTCACCCTGTTCTTCAAGTGAATGCATGTTTGTTCCTGGAGGCTGGACTTAGCTACCCACAAATTTTGAAGCGTTGTGATTCTGAATGACGGGGATAACGTACGGGCGCGCGAACTTCCACAAAAGGTCCTCCGGAAAAGGAAACTTCATACATCTAGTTCACGATCGACGAAGCGCTGTGAGCGATCTTCCTTCCGCCCACAACAGCCTGTCCCTCAGGTTCGTGACAGTCCTTCTTGCTAATTATTGTCCTTAATGAGCGTTGATTAGTACCCCACAACGGTCTTGCCTTCACCAAGCTGGCTGACGATGCGCTTCCGGATTACTATTCAATCCTCTCTATCTCGCATGCTGCTTCGGCGACCGAGGTAAAGCAAGCCTACCACCAAGCATTGCTTCGTCACCACCCAGACAAACGGCGGAGTCCGCACACACCAGACAGGGATGTGAACGTTGCTCTTATACAGCAGGCTTACCACGTCCTGTCTTCTCCCCCCTCGCGAGCTGCGTACAATGCCTCTCGGGCAGAAGCACGGACGGCGGGCGGCCCCCGTCCAGCACAAGTGATATCCTTGGAGGAATTTGCAGAGAGCGAGGGGGATGCCGAGCAGACAGTGTGGAGGTACCCTTGCCGCTGTGGCGGCACGTACGTCGTCAGAGAGGAGCAGTTGGAGGACGGCCAACATCTGATCGGCTGCAACAGTTGTTCGGAGGTTGTCTGGATAGGCTATGAGGTAGCTGATGAAGCAGAAGACAATAAAGATCGTTGATTTCGAAGAGCAGCTACCCAGGTGCTTCCAGAAGTAGATCCAGATCAATGCCCTAGCGGGAAGTTTGCTTCAGTCTGGCCTACTGGAAGATGGTCGAGTCCAGGGTGTTGCGTTGCGTTTCTGCACTGTAGGTGTCGATGTACACACCAACGTAACATGAACGCTGGTCCGCGTTACGTGACTTGACGCGTCAGTCACACTGTGTCCAGACCGTCACGGTGTCATCGCGTCCTCGGTTCACTGCTTCTATCCTACCACCAATTCTCAACATGCTTCATCTTCCTTTGCGCGCGACAATAGACAACTCCGTACAAGCGGCCGACGGGAAGGGCCAGGCCTACTTCGAAGGCTTCCAGCGGCTCATGGACCAGAGTCGCGCGCGACGCACGGCGCTGCTAGACCGGTGTATACCACAGGGGCCATCTTTATCACCGCTCCTGCATCAGAAACACTCGGGCAACAACCCGTCTTCCACATCGCAGGAACACCACAGCCTTCTTGGGAAGCGGAAGGCAGCGGGCACTCACACGGACGATCACGATCACGAGCACCTCGCGCTGGATGCAGCCGGCGACGCGTGCACAGACTACCAGACGTGCAGGGACCTCTGGGACGCGCTCTCCAGCGTACTCCAAAGGATGGACGACGCGACGGATGCCCCAGCGACGCGTCTGGCGTACGTGCGCTTCCGAGGATCATACGCGTTCGTGGCCGACCCGAAGGTCCCACCGCGACGACGCGTCGAGCTCGTATCGAAGGACCTACGTAGGTTCGCAAAGTTGCGGCATGGGTGAGGTTACAGATTGTCTGTAGCATCTACCATTGCTCAAAACGTTGCTCTCCCGATGTATGTGCAGTGATTTGCTGGGTGGATCACAGCAGCAGAACGCCTACTGCTGGTCGGAGACGTACCGATGTGAGTGCAGCCGCGACCGCAGACGGAGCCTGCCACCGGCATCACCACCAATACCCGTGCCTTCGCCCTCGGTGCCACACCACATTCAGACGGCCACGTCGCCCTACACATCGCAGACACTCAAATCCTCGATGCACGCCCCACCAACCACCCAACCCAACCCAACAGCACACGCGCCGCCCGTGAAGCGTGCACCGACGCAGAGCACCCTCGCGGGCTGGCTCACAAGCACCCACAAAAGCACGAAAACGCCGCCCGCACCCGGGCCCAGTGTACCCGCCAGCGCGCAGGCAGTCGAGCACGGCGAGCGGCCGGCGAGCTGTGATGGGAGGCTGCATATCACAGTGGAGGACATTGCACATCCGCTAGGCTACTACACCGGCCAGAAGGTTACTGTCGTTCTGGAGCACCCGAGGCGTTGACAGTCTAGGGCCATTGTAACGGCTCCATATCGCCGTGCGCCATGACGCCCTTCAAGCTCGAGGACGGGGCTCGAAGTTTCGACCTGACGGAGGAGTCTCCCTTAGGGATGGTTATGATGAGCACTGCGATTGCATTCTCCCTTATTGTGTCCGAAGCACTGCCGTTCTCTTGCAGTGCTACTTGTCAAGGCCACGTTGCCATCCGTGCTGAGCTGAACAAATTCGCTCAGAGGCTGCTCCCCTTCGTATTGTTCTCTCGTACATGGATAGGCAATAACATATCCAGCCTCCCGGGCATCTTTTTGCGCCGGCGGTGGCGGAAGCGAAGAGCCAGCTCAGCTTGGAGGGTGATCGATTGAAATACTTCCATTCAACTGCGCTCAGGTGCGTTTGGAATAGTGGATGCTCGGCAGTGACGGCACCGCAAGTCTTCTCAATGACACTGTCGGTTATGCAAGCACGAGTGAACCTCCTCACAAGCGAAGGGAAAGGGTCTGCACGCAGTATTTGTCCTATGTACCGCAGCAGCGAGACAGAGTGCGACGCGGCGCAGCCAGCTTGCACGCCCTGAGACGCGTCCATTTGTGTGTAGTGCTTGATGTGTGTAGTGCTTGACACATGCACTGACATGTTGCATGTATACGATCGCATCTCTTGCTTATCAGTTCGCGCGCTGCTGCCGGGCCTTAGCTTCAGGGGCGCGCAGATGAAGGGAAGTCGAGCATGCTTGGAAGCCCCCGTAGGCCATCAACACGACGACTAATACATACAACATATGATTTAGATTGCCACCGGTATCACGTACATGCATCATGCGGCTGTCGCGAGTGGAGGAACGGTGAACTTCATCGACAGCTCGTCGAACTGCTCTGACTTGCGCGCGAGGTCGACCACCATTGGGTGGCTCGGGTACTGTGCGATGAATTGGCTGCATACAATCAGGGCGTGAGCGGGTGCGATCAGGACGGAGTGATAGAGTGACTGACGACCACAACTGCTCCGCCTCGTTCGACTTCGCCTGGGTCAAGCCCGCCGCGACGGTCATCGCGCCGAGCGTCTCTGCATCAGGCCTCCCCCCATTCTGGAGCACGACCTCCTCGAAGTCGCTCTTCGCCGCGACGACTTCCCCACGGAGGAGGCGCGTGATCCCGCGCGCAGTGAGGAGGTGCGGAGAGGTGAGCGAGGGGTTCCCGAGCTGCTCGTCATAGAACGAGTTGCAATCCTGGTAGCCGTCTTTGCCGGTGACCATCCCGATGAACGCCTCGACAAGCTGCACAAGCATGTCGTCGCCCGCCCACCGCTTCGCACGCTCGAACTCCTTCCGCGCGAGGTCCGGCCGGTTGATCGAGAGGTATATCTGCACTGTCAGCGCGACGCTGTGGGGTGGGTAGCGATGTGGTCAGCGGGGATCAGCGTGGCTGCGTGGGCGGGCACGCACGCTTCGAGGTTGTCCGTGTTGCTCCCGACGCCGAGAGTCTCCAGAGCCTCCTCAACCTCGTTTGCGAGCGCGAAGGCAGTGCCCGCGAGCACGCGCACCGTCCCGCGTTCCTTGGGCGTCGCGTCCACGTCCTCGCCTTCGATCTCGACGCACAGGTCGCGGAGCTCCTCCAGCGATGCCTCCTTGTCTTCCGGGCTCGCAGCGCCAGCGTAGCGCGCGAGCGCGGAGACGGCCTTCAGGGTGACATCCTCCGCGTCTGCGGGTATGAGGCTCTGCACAGGCCTGGGGTCATCGAGCGCGATGTAGGCCCGCGCCTTGTACACGAGCGTTGGTGTGTAGTCGGGCGAGTTGGGCTCTGGCAGGGCGAGGTCGACGAGCGACTTGTACGCGCCTGGGAAGCGGGGGAACGCTCAGTGCGGCTCGGGGATGTTCCACGTACCACTCACTCACCGAGGAGGAATTGCTGCTTGATGTAGAAGAGTTCCGAGGAGTCCATGATGACAAAAGCGAGTCAACGAGTTCGTTAGCCGGTGTCGGGGATTCTGCAAGCCTGGCTAGGATCTAGGATATTCTGGCCGTGCACAGGCCGCGGCGGAGAGTGTCAAGTTGTAGTACGGAATGAGCGGCGCCACGGCTACATTTCGGGAATGTGACCTTCTATGGCTAAGCGCGTCGTGCGCGTCTCTCAGACGGGCGCCTCCCCCACGTCCTCCTCCTCTCCCTCAGACTGCAGCAAGGCGCAACACAAATGCGACTCGCCGACGTCGACGCCCCCGATCTACGCCAGCGTGCCTACACACAACAACTCACGAGGACAGATTCGATGCACGCTTCGCCTGATATCATGAACCTTGCCATTGAGATAGGCAGGATTCTTCGGGTGGTCGGACACAAGGGATGGTCAGGCGCGCCGGAGGTTAAGCCAAAGTGGGTGGCCTGGATGACGAGTATAGTATTTGATGGGTCCCTCAATGCCCCCTCGAAAAGCGGGCTTCGCTGCGGCGCTCGATGAGATGCATTAGGGCTGCTGCCAGCCTAGATTTAGCTCATCACCCTGGCGCACGCCATCGACTGCTAGTGTCTGAAGCTATCAAGTGCCACCCACTCAACCACTTAATCTATGGGGCGTCGCGGCGGTCAATGTGGGCATCACCGTAGAGGTTGCGGCTGTGTCCCGGTGTGCCTCCCGTCTTTGCACGCGTCTTTGCTGGCGATCAACGGAGGCCGGTCCCCGGAGTGGCTATGTTCTAGTCAGACTGACTCGGAACCATCTCACAGCTACATCTCGCTCTACACCATGAAGCTGTGTGTCGCCTAGCAGCCGAAGGGCGTGGCTGCAGTTACAGACAAAATGGCGGACACATTCTCCTCGGAACAGCTCGCAAGGTGGGTGGTCACAACGAGCGGAGAGTCGTTGTTCTCTGGGAGCTTCACCATCAATATATTGAGTCGACGACTGGCAGGCGGCATCAGTTTAGGGAGGCGGCCTTGGAATTGTCTAAATCCGTGCGCCTTCTTCCTTTCACCGCGGAGCGCTCGATTCAAGTTGACGATGCCGCTGCCTTGTTCCAAGTATTCCAGTGCAGGCAAGCGCCGTGACACAACTTCCTTGCCTTCTCTGCCTCACAGATGTCTGTCCGATCCAACACGTCCTGCAGATGAGCGCGGGACCGATCGATCCTCACCTTGTATAAAACACCTCTCAATCCTGTCATGCCCCGGTACCATCCTCCGCTACGGCGCGACACGATACACTACACTTCATTACATCCCCTCCAACCACTAGTTCAGCATGAGCCGCTTTGCTCCATTCACGCAGACAGCGGTACGCAGTGTCAACCATATCTCCCACTGCCTCATATTGCTAACCTATCCCTCTAGGAGAGGGACTTGAGTGAGGCCTCGAAACACGCATCCGCCTACCACGAGAGGCTCGTCCTTGCCTTCCGCGAAGAGGTGAACAGCATGTTTGTCTCCATACGTCATCATCTCATGCGCAATTAGCTTCGAAACCCCGGCTCTACCATCAAGTGGGATGCCGGGAATGTCACGGCTCTCATTGATGTTCTGAGGCACCCCAACGCCATTGACGACAGGAAATTTCTGGTACGCACCGATAGAAGCCAGTCCCAGCTCGCTGCTAACCTGTGGGCAGCTCGAACACTTGCTCGTCTTCTTGGCTAGGTATCCCGACACCAAGATCGGTGCATCGCTCTCCGAGGCAGTCGTGAAGCTGCGTGAGTCCATCTCGCACAGCTGTTTCACCGCAGGCAGTGCTGATCTTTTGCGCAGTCTATGACGACCTCCCGCACCCGCCGGAGACGTACATCGGCGATAAGTGCGCATGGCGATCGGCTGACGGCTCGGGGAATAACCTACAGGATCCTACGCTCGGGCAGGCAGGGCAGCCCTACTCACGAAGCGCGCAGCCCGCGTACCCGCTTCCCCGGAACGAGCTGCCTGATGCGGGGCTCATCTTCGACACCCTTCTCAGGCGAGAGAAGGTGTGTTCCCTTCCCTTCCCTGTCTAGAAAGCACCCGAATTGAGACTGAATGTATTAGTTCGTGCCACATCCTGCGGGGTTGTCCAGCCTCATGTTTGCCTTCGCCGCTCTCGTCATCCATAGGTCAGTGTGCTAGTCGCAGCGCCCAGTCCATACCACTCACCACGGCGTTGATTAGCATCTTCCGCACATCCCACGAGCACCCGCACATCAATGAAACGTCGTCATACGTCGACCTCGCGCCCCTCTATGGGAACAACCAGGATATGCAGGACAAGATTCGTATTCGCGATGGCCGCGGCCTGCTCCACAAAGACGTGTTCGCGGAGGACCGCCTCCTGTTGCTCCCCCCACCGGTCTCGGTGCTCTTAGTTGTGTTCAATAGGAACCACAACGTGAGCGCTGTTGGCCGCCCTTACCATCCTGTTGATATTGATGTTGATTTGCCGCGCAGTACATCGCAAAGATGCTGTTGCAACTGAACGAGCGCGGTACATGGACGGACCCAGATCTGATCCCCAAGGATGACCCTCAGCGCACTAGCAAGATCATCAAGCAAGAGGAAGAGATCTTCCAGACTGCGCGCCTCATTAACTGTGGCTGGTTCGCCACAGTCGTCTTCTCCGATTATTTCTGCTCGATCCTGGGTCTGGTGAGGGACGGGAGTAGCTGGAGCTTGAACCCATTCGAGGTAAGTGTCCTCATTGGCCCGTCACGTGATGATCGGCATTGACTGTATTGCAGGACATCCGGAACATGGACCACAGTCTCTTTGAGCGTGGCCGCGGGAACGTTTGCAGCGTGGAGGTGAGCTGCATAGTGGCTAGGATAAAGCAGTCACTCGACCTGCATGCTGTAGTTCAACTGCCTTTACCGGTGGCACGCAACGACGTCGGAAGCCGACGAGCAATGGATCGAGCAGCTCACGAACAAGATCTTCCCCGGTAAGACGTACGATGAGATAACCATCAATGACTTCCGTGCGATGGCGCGCGAGCTCGCCAAGGAAGAGACGTCGCCGACCCAGTGGACGATTGGCAAGTAAGCACGCATTTGCTCATTCGGTGGCTGCATCCTGACAGGCGTTCACACAGACTCCAACGCCAGCCTGATGGAACCTACAAGGACAGCGATTTGGCACGCCTTCTCCAGGACCAGTGCGTCCTCGTGCCAGCCCTCTTCTCCTTTCGTGTTGCTGATTCCTGGATAGCACCGCGAAGCCCGCCGGCGCGTTTAAGGCACGGGGCACCCCGCACGCCATGCGCTTGCACGAAATCATGGGCATCGAGTCTGGCCGGCAATGGGGCTGCTGTTCGCTCAACGACTTCCGCCAGTTCCTCGGCCTGAAGCGTGTGTATTCCTCTATATTAGCGTGGGTGTACGACTGACGCGGGCCGGTAGGGTACTCGAGCTTCCTCGACTGGAACCCCGACCCGGAGATCGCGACGGCGGCCGAGAAGCTGTATGGCGACATCGAACGCCTCGAGCTCTACGTCGGCCTCCAGGCCGAGGCGACAAAGCCCGTCATGGAGGGTGCTGGTCTCTGTCCATGTGAGTCCCCACATACTGCACCCGAGGTCGTGAGCTCATACGGTCGCGCAGCGTACACGATCAGCCGTGCGATCCTCAGCGACGCCATCGCGCTGACGCGCGGGGACCGCTACTTCACCGCGGACTACACGCCGTTCAACCTCACCTGCTGGGGCTTCCAAGACTGCCAGCGCGACCCGTCCGCCCCCGGCTGCGGGAGCGCGCTCGGCCGCCTCTTCCTGCGCACGCTGCCCGAGCAGTTCGCGGCGGACAGCACGTTCACGTGGTTCCCGCTCATGACGCCCGAGGCGATGGACACGATCCTGACGAAGCTTGACCAGAAGAGCCTGTACGACTTGAGCGCACCGCGCGAGTCCCGCTCGACGCTGGAGGTGTCGAGCTACCGCGACGTCTCGCAGGCGTTGCACAGCGGCAGCTTCAGCGTCCGGTACTCCGACCGTGCGGCGAAGGTTATTTCTGGTGCAGGGTGAGTGAACCCATCGTATGCGCAACGGACGGACGCTGATCGCGGCGCCGGCTGTGTTTAGATTCTTCATCGCATCGGACAGCCCGAGCCGCGCTGCGAGGGAACAGCATGCGATGGTTGGCGTGCTCGAAGGCTACGAGGGCCAAATCCTGTCGTTCTTCTACGAGAAGACGAGGGAGTTGATGGTCCAGCAGTCGTACTCCTTGGTCGGTGTGAAGACGCGTAGCCTCGACATTGTGCGCGACGTCCTCAAGTACATCCCCCTCCACTGGGCGAGCAACTTCTTCGTGAGCACGCCTCGCTAATCGGGCTGCCTCGTGTGTACTGACGATCGTCGTATTAGGGTGGTCTTAAGCTGAAGGAGTGCCCCGATGCGGAGGGCGACTACACCGCGCCGGAGTTGTTCGACATCCTGGCCGATATCTACACGTGAGTGTCCCAGATTGCCAACCGACTCCAGATTATTGACGTTAGCCTGCAATAGCTTCCTCTTCCTTGATGTCCTCCCCGCCAAGCAGTTGCGACTCCAGCAGAAGGTGAAGGCCGACATCGAGAAGCTGCTCAAGAAGATCAAACTGCACCTACGCGGCGGACAGCGGGTGCGTGCCACCCCTGGGCCTCTCCGGTCGAGTTTCATGACGTGCTTTCTGTAGTCGAGCATCTTCGCGGTGGTCGAGACCATCACGAGCATTTTTGTTGGTCGGGAGAAGAACCCCTCTGACGATATTCTGGAGAAGCTCTGGGGCCTCGGTTACGCCCCTGACGAGCTCGCGCACTCGGTACTTGCAGTACTGGTCGCCTGCTCTGTGGAGCTCTCGCAGGCGATCGTCAACGTCGTGGACTATTACATCGACAAGAACAGGCCGCGTGACGTGCAAGATCTCGTGAACAAGCCCAACTTCGACCAGAAGGACGCGCAGACGCTGTCGGGATATGTCCTCGAGGCGCTTCGTACGTACACTCACCTATCCGAAGGGGGCGTGCACGCTGATCCTGCTTTCGTAGGCCTTGACCCTCCGTTCCGCGGTACTTACCAGCAGGCTCTGCAGGCCACCACGCTGGGCCAGCAGTCATTGACGCCGAAAGAGCCTGTCTTCCTCAATGTCGCAGCTGCGAACCTCGACGTAAGTCCCCGCTGTCAACTACTGTGCCGCGGATGGCTGATGGGCCTTCTACAGCCGCAAGCTTTCCGCGATCCTCAAACGGTCGACCCAACCCGCCCCAAAGATCGCTACCTCGCGTCGGATGGCCCGGCTCGTTGTTTGGGCACTGACTTCTCCGCGAAGGTTCGTGACTCACTCGCTCATTATTCGCCTTTCTTCCCGTGCTGACGGTGTTATTGTAGATCATCGGCAGCGTTGTGCGTGCTGTCTTCAGCCACAAGACTATCCGCCGCGCGCCAGGACAGTCTGGTGCCCTCAAGCGCTTCAAAGCTGATGTATTCAAGACGAGCACATACGTGTACCTCTCGTCGAAGCAGGAGCTTGTCCCTTGGGCGACCTCCATGGTTGTACAGGTCGGTTTATCCACACCTGTGCTGTCAATATCTGGAGACTGACAGCGTGTTGTAGTGGGACTAAGTGGCTTGTGTGTTCAACTGCCTGCTGCAAAAATAACGACTGTATATGATCTTGGACGACCGTGTAGCCCTGGTTTCTTGTTACGTCTGCATTACCTCATCGACTCACATTTACTGCTGCTCACACTTTGCTAATCATATCGTATCCATTTGTCAATCTACAAAGCTTTGCTCGTTTGCTGTAGTGCCGGTTCGGATTTTGCCTGAACACTCTACCTGCCCAGGTGCACGAAAGGTATCCAACGCATGAAGGAACGTCCACTAGCGCGCAACTCATTCACAGCATCATTGAGGGCATTGGCTGAACGAAGATAATCTGGGGTTTCCGTCTGAGACGTTGCCAATAGCGATCTATAGAATGCATCAACGACAAGCGGCCCATCTTCATCTGCGATGGACCTATGTGTAGGTTCACATCAGCCATACATCGAGTGAATGACGCTATGACTTAGCTTACCAGAGCGTCGCGACTGCACTGTGAAAGCCAGCGAAGAGCAGTGTCGCTGCCAGATGAATCGGCTCGTCCGGGAGTGTGTCGTCGGCGGCTGCCGTCTGACAGGCATCGAGGAAGACGAAGCGTGCGTTCGACATGTCGAGCTCCATAAGCCGCGATACCTTCAGCCGGTCCTCGAGGATGAGCGAGCTCTCGAGAGGGTTATGGGAGTGCTGTACGCCGTGGCAAGCGAAGTGTACTATGGAGGCGCCGGGCAGGTCTGCGAGAACCGCCTCAGCGTTCGCTGGCACTCCGGGGATGCCGTACTTGGTCAGAGCTAGCGGTGGGACATGTCTGCTTATTGCTTCTAGTTCGATGATGGTTGCCGGCAGGCGCGGTTGGCCAGTTGCCTCAGGTTGAATAACGGCCAGTACCCTCATGGGGTGGGCAGAGGTAGGAAGAGGGGCGAGTAAGTTGTGCAGGGTGGGTGTATATGATGATACTACAAAATCACTGAGGTATTCCGTCGATGCTGAATTTTCGTTGTAGATACCGGCTGCGTGGATCGGCAGTAGCGCGAAGGGACCAGTAGCCATCCACCAAAGCCGAGGTGGCGAGTCACTTCTCTAAAGGTGATTCAGCGTACATCCTCGCACTTAGCAGTTGACGCTCAAGAACTCACAGAGAGATGCAACCGCTCGAGCACGGGCCGAGCGACACAGTTCCAAAGCGTTTTGAGGAGTTCCCTCATCCACTCCTCTGTATCAGGCGCGTCAGGATCGATTAGTTTCGCACCTCTCTCTTGACGAGCGGAGCGGTAGGCATTGGTCACTAGTACACGCCGCATCTTGTTGGCAAGCCCTTCTACCATCCGGTACGTCAACCCATCGAGCGATGTGCATATCGGGTCCTGCTGTGCCCCGGGAAGTATCAGCGCAGTGCACTCCGATCTGAAGCCGCTGGCGATCAGCAACACGACCGGGCCACACTCAGCAACTGCAGACAGAGAATCGAATGTCTTGTTGCTCAGGAAGTCTCCAAAGCCAGGGAGTTGTTGAATCTCCTCGACGACGTCGAGCCACTCAGCATTGAGCTCGCTGAAGTGAGCTGTCTGCCTTTCGCGCTCGAGACTGACAACTTGCGACTCGCTCCCGAGGGCCTCGCGTAACGCCCCCCTCTCCAGCTCCCGCGACAGTTCTCGCACCTTGTCCGCGAGGATGGGTCGGACGGCCTCCAAATCATCGAGCGGCGTACGCAGCTGGAGGGCCTGAGACCAGAATACGGCACGCCCCGCTTCCAGGAGCTCCACCGCCTGCTTGTACTTCCGCTGGCGTATGGCGCAAGCCGCCGCCTCACGCGCCAAGCCATCCGTATTGGCCGTGAGGACCCGCCGCCGCGACGAGACGTCCGCACCCACGCCAGCCAACAGCGGCAGGAATTCGATAGTAGTCCGGTACGCCTGGAGCGCGAGGCCGTGCCCGTCGTCGCAGGCATCGGCGAGCCGCGCCCACATGCGCGCAGCGGGGAAGCGCTGCGAGAGCGGGGCGGGGTGGCACTCCGCGATGGCCTGGAACGCATCTATCGCTTCTTGAATGTCTTGTAGTTGATTCCCCGCCTCGTCTGCGCGTAGAAACCGTTCGACGAGTGCATGGCCGAGTGTTTCGAGGATTGGGCATCTCGTTGGGTTCTGGCGGTCAGTGTAGTGGAAGCCTTGCAACGTCACCTTGCACAATTCCACGGCCTCGCTCAGGTCAGCGAGACGGCCTGTCTCCTTTGACCTATTTAGATGAGCTTCCGCGAGGCTGTTGAGGCACGGGATGCGATCATAGTGCCCTTGCGGAAGTAGGGTGAGGGCCTCGCGGTGGTGCTGAATGGCATCGTCGAGGTCCCCAAGCTCTGCGGTCCTGTTGTAGAGCGCACGGAGGGCAGTCGCAAGGTCATTCAGAACTAATGGGCGGCGATGCGAGGGCTTCCCTAGTCCTGCGAGCGACGTACGGTACAACTCCGTCGCCCTTGTGAGATCTACGACTTGGTACCGCTGGCGAAATCTCGCATGTAGCGCGAGACCAAGCCTATGTGACAGTTCAGCGTGGTCTGGGGGAATCTCGCGACGCATCTTCAGTGCTTGCTCGAGAAGCAGAATCGCCTCGTCGAGGTCTGCAGGCTGCCGAACGCGCTCTGAGCGGACACGCAGGGCATCAGCGAGCTTGCCCATCGATTGCCACGGGCAAACGTCATCGGGCTCCCGAAGTAACAGTGCTTCCCGGTGCATTAGAATTGCGTTATCCAAGTCCAGCGCGTGTCCGCCATGAAGGAAACGGCTGCACAGAGCCTCCCCCAGGGCATCAAGAGTATCTACGCGATCGGGATGCGGGGCAACGCACAATTGCAATACGTGCTCCAGTTCTTCGATGGCGAAGTCGAGAAGAGACTCCATGCTCGGTGTGTTACGGACCTGTGTGTAGTGGGTGTAATATGCCAGACCAAGACGACACTGCAGGCGGGCTTGTGCCGGGTCGCCCTCTGGTAGTAGCCGCACGGCCTCCTGGTAGAGCGAAATCGCTTCACTTGACATTTGCAGACACTCGTCCGAGTTCGGTCGGGCTGAAGCGGCACACCGCTGGCGAAGTACCACACCTAGTCTATCGAGCGTATCCCAGTGATGTCCTGCCTGGGCATCTAGAGCCTGCCTGTGTGATGCAATGTCTGCATCCAAAAGCTTCTCTTCTTCTGTGCAAGGCAACTCAACGTCAGTGCCGTTTACGAGGTTTTCCGGAGACATGGCGTCGGGGATATGAAAGTCTGGGAGCCTATGCTGGTGTACTAGAGGGATCGTCCTACCATCGTGGAACGTAGTGCGAAGGATAGGCTGTAGCACGTTGAATGGATATGAACGCTCTGGATTCCGGGTCACAGGTTCGCAGTGCTGAGCGTGATGCAGTGCGACGGCTTCGTTGATACCCTCGAGCTGCTTCATCTGGTCATAACGAGTATGCAGCGCAGCCGCGAGGTTCGCCTGGCAAACGGCCATTGCACCCTTGTCCCGTGTCTTTCGACAAAGCTCCAGAGCTTGCCGATGCAAGAGAATCGCCTCATCAAGATCGCCCAAAGACATTGTCGCCACAAATTTGTCCTGCAGAGCTAGTGCGAGACATGTCAGTGTCTGGCACATCGCACCGTTTGCCAACGCTCCTGTATCCATCGCCTGGCGATGCAGAGCGATGGCCTCCTCTAATAGGGCTACAGGCGGGCTCACCAGCATCCATGGCCGAGCCATCGCAAGGGAATATTGCGCCCTCAGGCCTTTGGCAAGTTCATTCAGCTGTACAGCTCGGCTCTCTGGTTCATGCTCTGCCAGCGCAAGAGCGTCGCGAAGTAGGGCGATAGCCTCCACGACACGTTCGTCGTCCCACGTGCCGCTGCTCCACTTTGCCAGGTCCAAGAGTGCGTTCGCAAGTTCAGTGGGGATACGCGGCCTCTCTGGATGAGAATCGGGTGCGATTAGGAGCGCATCGCGTAGGAATGCGATCGGGTCGTTGAGGTCAGGAAGTCGTCCCATCTGTCGATATCGCGCTCTCAGTGTGACGACAAGGTCTAAGAGCGCAGTCAGACGACTCGGGTGGTGGTCAGGACGGGTGGAATGGAGGGCTTCCCGCAGGCATGAGATAGCTTCTTCGAGATCATCTAGGACCCCGTCTGAGTCGAAGCGGGATCGTAAGGCAATACCAATTTCCCTCAGTTCATTCGGCCGGTGACTGTTTGAGCGACCACTGGAGTCGTTCTGCTCTTGAGATGAAATTCGATTTTGTGCGATGTCTGGATCCCGAGCCGGGTGCGTATGGTCTACTCCAGACGCTAGAATCATCAGTCAGACGAAGGGAGGAAGAACTCACCGTGTTCGACTCTAAGCATGACGCCCTCTGATAGTCTATGCTGACGTTGGCACTTCTAGCATTCGAGGCGATTGGTATGGTGCAGACACACTCACAACCTTGCGAGGTCAGGCTCTCTCGTGGACTGACATAGTCCAGCGAGCGCTCGTCTCCGAAGCCAGTACCAAACACCCATATGTGCTAGGAAAGGACAACTCTTGAGAAGATATGCTGATGAAAGGCAATTGGAGGAGGAGACTCGAGGAGGGGGGCATCCGCTCCTTGACCTCGAACCACCACACGCCGCACCTTGACCTCGTACCACCATCATGTCCGAGAGACGCCCAACCCCACCGACCACTTCCCCCCGTCCCCCCGCCCGCAACGAGGGCCCTCCTGCCGATAAAACAGCCTCGACCGCTCGACCCGGTTCGACGAGTGCTGCAGCGGCAGGCACATCGCGAACCGCGGACTACAACGCTCGCCCTAGTGGCAGCGAACGCAAAGCCAGCGCGTCTGGCATAACCCGCACGTCCTCGTGGCGTGAACGCACCAGGGGCAGTCCTGGCTCTCCCCTCGGGGAGGGCTACAACCCCCCTCCACCTACTGGTGAGACCGTGGTTGTCATGGTCGCAGACACTCCGGCGACAACCCAGTCGGCGTCGGAGACGGTCCCCTCTACCTTCCCTCAGGCGGAGGAGGACTTTGTCTTCGATTATGGAATACCATCGGCTCCATCGGAAGCCCCCGTCCCATCGCTCCCCGAAGGAGTGCATTGGGACAATCTCCCTCCCACGCCTCAACAGCCGGAGAGAGCCGCGTCCCCCGTGGACACGGTAATTAAAGACGCGGAGGATGAGGTACACCCTTATCTTCCCCGTTCACACGGTCGTGGGAAGTCTCACACCTCGTTGCAGAGCGACGAGAGTAGTGACAACGACTCTACTGACGAAGAAGACGACCGCACACTGCGGGCTGCTCCTCGCAAGAAGGGCAAGTCCGGTAGCAAGCCGTCGGGAGCGATCTCAGGAGGAGTGTCTGAGGTAACGACGCCGAGCGGGGTCTCCTACGCGGGATCCTCTCGAGAGGCCACTCCAGCGGTCTCTTTGAAGGGCGAGATCGAGGTCATCGAGACCGCGAACTACGCTCTTTACCAAGACATTCCAGGTAACACACCGTATACGGCGATTTTGGCCATCGCTCGTACGCTCCGTGATGCCTGTGAGATCCTAGCTTCCGGTTCCTCGGAGCTCAAGAAGGCCATGCTCGACGATGTCAAGGAGAGCGTTCAGCTTGCTTACCCTCTGGAGGTTTACCACTCCGTCCAGATCGGACAGCGCATCGCAGCGCTGGCCCGCGAATATTCCAGCATGGCTCCTAAGGAGCACATCGCTGAGATGAACCGGTGCTTCGACAATAATGTCGTCGGCCCCGCTCTTAACCAGGCCATCCAGGCTCTGGAGGATCGCGATCTGATTGTGAGGGGATTCGACAACGCTCGCGACATCATGCGCGAGATCGGCAGGGACACCTTCGGCAAGCCGGGGGTCGTCCAGCAACACATGGAAGCCGTGGGTAACACCATGGAGTCCATGAGGAAGGTTATCCACATGCAAGTGGAGCGGGCGGGCGAGGAGAATCGCGCACTCAAGGCTCAGGTCGCGGCGCTTACGACGCTGCTCGAGCGGTCGAACCAGAACACGGTCAACGTCAAGGCGATGATGAAGGAGCTTCGCCAGGAACTCGGCAGTCTCAAGGCTGCAACGACGGCCAGCACGAGCTACGCCGGCGTCTCTGCGCCCAAGGGCGCCGGCCCCAAGCCTGCGGAGCCCCCTGCTCCCACCCAGGATCCGCGGAAGCGCCCAGCGCCCGCTCCGACGCCCGCCCCTGGCGGCGCGTCCAAGGAAGGTCCCCCGCCCCCTAAGAAGGCGCGTGGTGACAACGGCGCTGCGCAAGCAGCTGCCTCTGCCCCTGAGGACGGAGAAGTTGCGGAGGAGTGGAAGATGGAGTCAGTCTCAGACTGGGCCCGTCTCCGCGCCGCTGCCACCATCGGTGAGCTCGCCCCCACCATCCAACTCCGCGAGGCGTCGGCCATCACGCGAGGTCTTGGCCTCGACTCGCGCCCTGCGGGCGCTCACCTCCCAGCCGCTGCGCAGCCTGTGAGCACCGGCGCTACCCCAGTGGGTCAGAAGGCGATCACTGCCGGCCCGGAAGTCAAGGCGAAGCCCGAGAAGAAGGAGAAGAAGGGCAAGCCCATCGAGCACGTGCAATATGCGGGCAATCGACAGCAAATGGTCCGCACCCTAGTGGTGCGGAGCTCCGTAGCCTTTACTGGGGGCGTTCCTAGCGTCTCCAGCGACGATCTCATCGCCGCAGCCAAATCAGGCCTCACCGCCGCCACCGTGAACGTGCCCCTCAAGGCCGTCATCAAACATTCGGGTAAGGATGCCATCTTGGAGTTCTTAGCGCGCCCCTCTTCGGAGGAAGTCATCGGGGTACGCAACTCCGTCGTCAGTATGCTAGCGCTGAGGCTGCCGGGCACGGTGGCTTCGGTCGACTTCGCATCCCCACTTACGCGGGTAGGAATCGAGGGATTCCCCAAGATGCGCCAGATCGCAACTCTGGGCGGCCGCACCACGGTCGGGGAGTATTCGCAGCACGAGGTGTGGGCGGAACTCCAAGCAAGTGCCAAGACGGACAAGCAGACGAAGGAGTTCGCCGATTTCGTGTTAGAATTCACTTCTGCGCCAGTCGCGAAGTTCGAGGGCAACCCAGGCGGCTCAGGCGTCTGGGCCTGCTACGTCAAAGACACGGTACGCGGCTCCATCTCGGAGTGGTTCTGCACAGATAAGTTCGCGATCAAATTATTCGGTCGTGCTTACCGCATCCGGCGCCTCTCGGCCCGGAACTCGATGCCCTCTTGCACGAGGTGCTGGCGGTGGGGCCACTCCGCCGGCCAGTGCTCGCAAATGGGCCTGTTCTGCGGCCGCTGCGGCTCCAAACATCAAGACCTCGCGCACGAGAGCTCTGCTCTCTGCTGTGCAGGGATCCGCCTCCACAGTGGTAACGCCCCGGACGAATGTCCGCCGGAGCACACCTACTGCCCCAACTGCAAGACGAAGGGTCACGGCCCCTCGGATCGCATCAATTGTAAGTTCTGGCAGCATTCGTCAGAGAAGAAGTGGATCGAAAACCACTCCGCTCGCGCAGAGTCGGTGAAGGATCAGCTCGCGCGCGAGAAGAAGGAGCTTGACTCCATCAAGAAGACGCTCAAGGAAGCCAAGAAGGCTTCTGACGAGGCGAGGCAGACAGCGGAGACCACCTTTATCGAAGAGGTGTCTCAAGGACTCGCGGAAGTGACCGGAATGGTCATGGATGCTTAAACTCGTGAGTAGTTGCCTTATCAATGACAACCTACAACAGGGCTGAACGGGGGACTTCAGCGCGCAGCGCGTCCCCTTCTCTACCGGAGCCACTTGACCGGAATGCAGAGCTGAGAGCCGCCGCGGAAAGGCTATTGGCAGGATTGGATCAGGAGTTGGGAGCGGAGGCGCGAGGCGATGTGGAAGCCGGCCCCGTTCCAAATTTAGATCATATTTTATACGGGCACGAGGGTGCACCGGACCATGTACATCAGGATGTGGAAGCGGAAGCCGAAGTGGCTCCGCAGTATACTATTCAGTGCGTATCAGCAAACGTACAGAAGTCCCACGAGAACACTACCCAGCTTCTTGAAAAGTATCGGGACGCAGACGTTATATGCGTTCAGGAAATATTCTGGGGAAAGATCAAAATGGTTGTCTCCAGCAAGAATAAGAAGGGTGATGTGTATGAACAAACATGCGCGCACCGAAATTTCGCGTGCTATGGAGCCAGCAAAGATTCACGGGTGGCAACCTATGTCAACCGGAAATGGAGGGGTGCGTTGCCCCATGTCATCACAGGTAATGTGTCACACGATGACACATTATTAGTCAGCATCAATACACCGGACGGGCCGTTCACGGTTCTCAACGTGTACAATGACAGTAATGAGCATGCGGCAGTCTCACACCTGCTAAATGTCTCGGCGCACCTTCCTCCCATTTCTATGATGTGCGGAGATTTCAATTTGCGCCATGCCTCGTGGGATAAGCGCACGCGGGAACACAACATGAACCCGCCTCATGCTCAGAAGAGCGGAGAATTAATGGACCTCGCCGCTGAGCTCCAACTCCTCCTGGTTAACAGTGAGGATGGACCGCCTACATGGCAATCGAACAATGCAGCGTTGCCTCGATACACACTGGATTTGGTGTGGAAGAGAGGCGACTATGAAATACAGGACTTTAGGGTCCAGCACGGAGCCAGGCACAAGAGCGATCATTCGCCCTTGGTCTGGAAAGTGGTTGCGGGTGGAGCGCCCAACATTGAACCTACACTTGGACGGGTCTCTAAGGAATCTTGGAAATTCAACGAGGATGTGGCTAAATTAATTGCGGGCCTCCCACTTGAGTGGGAGAGCGCGCAAGATATTGAGAACACCGGGGAAGCATTATTCTCCGGTATTCAAGAGCTATGGAAGAAGCATGCTTCCAAACCCAATCACACTGGCCATTCCAAGTCGTGGTGGAATGATGAGTGCGCGCAGGCCTCCAAAAGTCTACGTCTAGCCCGTAAAAGGACTAAACTATTGAGAAAGCTAAGGGGCTTAGCTTTCCGCACCTTGGGACGTCAAAGCGTCCAGTATGAACGGTACAATGAATTACATAATACCATGCAAAAGGGCATGAAATCCGCATGCCAATGGGTAGCAGCTGCTTCTAAGCGCGCTAAAAGGGTCTTTTTTGACAAGATCATCGCTCACGCGCACCCGCAACTCATATCTAACTATGTGGCGTGGACGCGGCCTAGACGGCTCGACTCCAGCGTGCAAATCAAGCGCGCTGATGGCACCGTCATTGATAGTCAGGAAGACCTTCAAACGGAATTCCGAGAACAATTCACTCCGTCGGTTCCCCGACAAGTGGACATGAGCATTATGGACGAACTTCCTAAATGGGAAACTCGGACATTCAACGACATCTCCAATGAAGAGATATCTGAAAACCTTGCAGACACGAGCAACACCTCTGTCGGCAGTGAAGATCACATCAACTGGTTATGGGCTAAGACCATATTCCATTGCATAGAAAAGAAAACGGACGAAAATGACAACGTCACGTACATCCATTGGGGACCTAGGGTCTACCAATTCTTTGAAGCTTTCTTTAATGCGTGCATTAAAAAGCATAAATTCCCTACTGCATTCAAGCGGTCCATAACGGTAGTAATCCCCAAGCCTAACAAGCCGGATTACACTAAAGCCAAAGCATATCGCCCGATATGCCTACTCAGCGTGTTTGGCAAGTTATTTGAAAAGATACTGGCGAAGCGCATGCAATTTGATGCCCAAAAATTCGGCATCATGCACCCATGCCAGTACGGCGGTACAATGCAACACAGTACCACTGATGCTGGCATTGAAGTCGTGCACTTTGTGCACGAAGCTTGGGCACGAGATCTCACTCCTTCAATGTTGCTGTTGGATGTATCTCAATTTTACCCGTCTCTAAATCACAGCATTCTTGTTGAGATGCTGAGGCGGGAGGGATTCACGGAGGACTTGGTTGAGTTCTTTGCTGATTATCTAAAGGGCCGGTTTACCCGGTACTTGTTTAATGGCAAGCTCACAGATGCCACTCCCACACCGTTGGGAGTGGGTCAGGGGTCTGCCTTCTCTCCGATGGGATCGGGGCTGTATATCGCTCCTATCTTACACAAACATTTCCCAGTGGATCGAAAGATGCCTGGGAATGGCACACTGAAGTTCTATGTGGACGACGGTGCATTCATGGTAGCCGCGCCGTTGAAATCAACGATTCGGCGCAATATTACGCAGGTGGAACTCAATGTGGAGTACCTGCAGGTTATGTTCCACTCCCTTAATGGCGACTTATTACGGGTCGGCTGGGAGTGGAAGCTGATAAAGTGGAAGTCATGCACTTCTGGAAGAAGCGGAAACCGTGGAAGCCGGATAAGCCCACAGGCCCAGATGTAGTGATCGAGATTGATCGAAAGATCAATCGTATCGTTCCAAAGGTGTCAATGAGATATCTAGGATTCTATATGGATCCTAAATTATCATTCAAATCTCACATCCGCTTCTACGCGGCTAAGGCAGCCAGCACGGTGTCCACTCTCACCATGCTAGGCAACTCTCTTCGGGGGTTCACCCCCATGCAAAAGAGACAATTATACATAGCGCATGTGCTCCCGCTCATGTGCTATGGTGCGCACCTGTGGTGGAAACCTGGGTGGAAAGGAATTGGCTGGATTGCGAAAGAGATGCAGGGGGCGCAATCCCGAGCCGTCAGGTGGATCACGGGGGCGTTCCGAACGACCCCGATTGGAGCCATGGAATTGATCGCCGGAGTGGTCCCGGTGAAGGTGAACATCACAAGATACATGGAGAAGCATGCTCTCCGTATCAAAACTCTTCACCCGGGCGTTAATGAGTCATGAGTGGGAGCTCTCGGATGTCCCCACATCGGATCTCAACGCTGAAATGCCATTCCGAGTAGGAAAGCACAGCAAATCAAAGTCCCCTATGGTGCACTTTGAGAAAATGGCCAAGACAACGGATGAAATATTCCATGTCTTAGCATCGGTATGTAGGCCTGGTGACAGGTTGATCGACCGTGATGGAGATGACGCCATCAAACATGTGTTGTTTCATCGTGATAAGCGGGATAATCATGATGACGACATCAAATCTATCCCAAGGAAAAAGGGCGGAGAAAACGGAAAGGTCAGCGATGATTTCAAAGACTGGATTCACAACACATGGACGCCTGCGGCGTCCACATATATGCATGACAGAAACATCCTGATGATATGGTCGGATGGGTCTGTCATCCCGGGGAAAGATGATGATTATCTCCAGGTCAAAGGCAAGCCAAACTTGCAAAAAACGAGGGCGTCGGGCGCGTATGTCATTACGCGCAATGACGAAATGGTCTCGGAGGACTCTTGGATGTCCGGGAAGTGCACGAGTTTTGACGCGGAGGTGCAGGCATGCTATCTCGGTGTCAAGGCAGCCATGGAAGTGATCCGTCCATCGGATCACACTATAGTAATTGCCAGCGATAACATCGGCAACTTGCGTCGCGCTATGAAACCTAGTGGGGTTGGCTCCGGCCAACTCCACGGTGTGTGGATTAGCGAGCACTTGAAGGAAATGAACCACAAGGTTGTTTTCCTATGGAGCCCATCTCATGTTGGGATTCAATGGAACGAGTATGTGGACAAACTCGCTTCCGACATAAACAAATCAGACGAACCTCTGCCTGATTACAAATCATTTGCTTTCCGGGGACAAGAGATCCGCCAGAAAGTAATAGATGATTGGTCGGATATTGCCGGCCTCAAGTACAAAGTTAAGCGCACACCGGTGGCGGGAGTACCGGGAGTCCCGACAAATCCATTCGCACTTGTCATAGTGCCTATTAGGGTATGGTTTATGGTGGGACGAGGGGTTAAAGCCTCGTACCACGGGTAAATCACCCTTCCTATCCCTAGGAAAGTCGATCTGAGCAAGACAAATGCAGACGGCGAGGATAAAACTTATGAGGAACTCGCGTTCCCCACTAAGATTCGCAATAAGGAGGTAGCCCGATTCACGCGGGTTGTCACTGAACACTTCCCAAGCGGGGAATACAAGAAGCGCTTTAAGCTTCTCCAACCGGGAGAACGGATAAATGTCCGTGCCGCCTTCGAAACGGGTACCGGGAAACCCGAGATCACATACTTTTCAAGTGCCCGTACTACATGAGGCACAAGAAGTATGAGCGTAAGCCTTTTGTGGGTCCGTTCTCCAAGCGGGACCTTGCGCAAGGCAAGTCTTGGTACTCCAGGCGTCAACGGGGGTGGTCCTCGCTGATGTCCTGAAGTTCCTCCAACTCAACCCTATGGTTGGCACATTTGAATGGGCAGAGATCCTCTCCAAATGCAAGGAGGATCGCGCCCAGGGCAATGAGCACACCATGGCGTGGGCTAGACTAGAAGCGCATACGTGTGGCGCGCTGGAAAGTTCTGGAATTCCAGAAGGAATGGGATGGGCTCTCTGAAAGGAACGTAAAAGGACCCATAAGGAAGCCCATAGGAAATATGCGGCGGCATTTGATCCGTCGAAGGCAGAGAAGTTCGCAGAAGAACTGTACAGAACGTGGCAGTACAGGGACGCTGAGGAAATTCGGAAGGCAGGCGTGAAGCACTTGAGCGAAAGAGATAATGGACGAGCCCTTTGTCCACATTCCCATCCGCGGGGTCATGGAGCCCGAAACAGAGTACTGGGAGAGGAAGTAGTTCCTCCGTCACAACGGAGGAATAGAAATTGCCCCAGTCATCACGAGGATCCACTCAACTTGCCCTCGGCTCTCAATAGAAGAATGACGAGCAGGCTACTCTTACGCAGTGTAGCGGGTCGCTAACTTACCTGTTTGTTAGCTGTGAGGCTTGATGCACACAAAGTTGCTGTTGAGCGACTTGGATTGTACTACGCTACAGGGGTCCTTATATACATGTAGGAGACCGTCTGACTAAGCTACTGTATAGTACCAATCCTGATGCATGTGATTCTATCTACGATGCATGTGTTACTCCTGTTACCCGGAGTACCGGTGTGTGAACTCGGCTGCCTAATTAGGCGCCCTCTATTGTTCAACACTCCCCCTTGCTAAGTGCAGCGGTAGATGCGCGCAAGCATTAAATGGCGCTTAGTGCAGCCGACTATGCTGGACTTCTAATCGTAGAATCTTAGTCTGAGCATTCCTCTAAATTTGAGAAATTTGATACGACCCAAGTTCTTAGTGAACAGGTCTGCCGGATTGTCATCAGTGCTTACGTAGAAGACTTCGACTTTCTTGTCTTCTACTAGCTCCCTCACGTAGTGGTAACGAATGTCAATGTGTTTAGACCGACGTTCCGTGATGGGATTGGAGCTAATGAATATTGCTCCCTGATTGTCCGAGCAGATAGGCAGCGGGCCGAGCTTGTAGCCGATCTCCTCCAGGAGCATCTTTATCCAGGCCACTTGTCGCGAGCAATCGCTCAGCGACATGTACTCAGCTTCAGTGGATGACAGGGCAACTGTCTTCTGTCTTCTAGACAGCCAACTGAACGCGCTTTCGCAAACTTTAAGAAGTGTCCCAGACCGTGACTTTCTGGCTTCTGGGCTGTCTGCCCAGTCAGAGTCAGTGCACGCCAATAATCCATTGCCGCTTGTCCTTCATAGACTAGCGCATAGGATTTTGTACCAATTAAATAGCGGCAGATATACAGCGCTCTAT
>JABYQK010000176.1:0-54898 GCA_022606075.1 Fomitopsis betulina
ATGGATGTCCTGGACAGGAAATTGGCAGCACTGCTGTCTACCCCTTTTCATATCTGGCATCACCGGATGGGGCATCCGTCTAAGGAAGTTATTCACTGTTTACCTGATCATACCAAAGGTGTAGATCCAGTGGGAGTTGAGGATCAATCTCCCTGTGAAGGTTGTCAATGGGGCAAGTCTCATCGAGCCCCCTTCCCCACGTCTTACAAACATGCTACCAAACCTCTCGAGTTGGTTCATACTGACGAAGATGGTCCTATGCGTACCCAAGCAGTCAATGGTGGTTTCAAGTACTTCATTCCGTTCCTGGATGACTACACTAGTCTAGGACAAGCCTATTACCTTCATCATAAGTCTGAGTCACTCCAAGTGTTCGAGGACTTTAAGGCATGGGCTGAGAATGTTACTGGTTATAAACTCATTAATGTATGCTCGGATCAAGGGGGGGAATATACTTCTGATGCTTTCACAGCCCATCTTAAATTCTATGGAATAGTTCACCAAAAGACGGTAGCACACTCGCCTCAGCAAAATGGGCGAGCTGAACGCTGGAATCGCATGATCATGGAAAAGGCTATGGCTATGCTTCACCACACTGGTCTTAGTCACAGTTTTTGGCAACTTGCAGTTGATACTGCTGTCCATATTTACAATCGCCAGCCTATGCGATGCCTTAAATGGCAATGCCCGATAACTCTCTGGGATGGCACGATCCCAGATAGTTCATACTTCAGAGTATTCGGTTGCAAGGCATTTGTGCATGTGCCAAAGGAACAAAGACAAGGGAAACTCGACAAAAAGGCTGTTGAGATGATCTTTGTTGGATATGAGCAAGGCTCCAAGGGCTACAAGTTCTGGGATGCCTCCAGTTGATGGATCATTGTGTCTCGTGATGTGACCTTCGATGAAGATTCCTTCCTGGCATGTAAGGATTTGGCTAACCCAAAGACTCTGGGTCCACCACTATCCTGTAGACTCTGATTCTGAGGATGATGACGAGGAACAGATCGAAATACTGTTTCCTCTACCGGTAGAGAGCGAAGATGTTCAAGAGGACATCGACAAACCAGAACCAGTGGGAGAACCTGAGAGACAGCTCCCTGAACTTGCACAATGTCCAGAACCTGTTCAGCCTCCTCAGCCTGAATATTATATTCCCGTCCTAGATGTGAGAATGCTGGGAGAAATCCAAACAGGAATAAAGACAATGTTTATGGTGATGAGCCTCTGGCTCGGATTGACCATCGTACTGATACTCATGGAGATCAGCGTGCGGAAGCATTTATGATACTGCAGGCTCTCAAGGAAGCTAGCTACTCTGAGTCAGTTCCTACCTCGCGTTCAGACACAAGGAAATCCCATGGGACCACTGGCATGCCGCTGAGGGCTCTGAAATGAAGTCTCATGAGCAGAACAGCACCTGGATCTTGGTTCCCCGTCCCAAGAACAGGAAGATAGTCAAGAATAGATGGGTGTATGCGTGAAAGCATGATGGCCAGTACAAGGCTCGGTTAGTAGCAAAAGGCTTCACTCAAGTCTGGGGTGAAGACTACCATGAGACATTCTCACCAGTCACTCGTTTTGAATCGCTTCGATATATGTTTGCACATGCTGCACTCAAAGACTGTGAGATGGACTCTATGGACGTCAAGACAGCCTTCCTCAACGGTGAACTTGAAGAGGAAATTTACATGGAACAGCCTGAAGGCTGGGTAGTTCCAGGCAAGGAGGATTGGGTCTGCCTCCTCAAGAAGGCCATCTATGGTCTCAAGCAAGCATCTTGTCAATGGAACACTAAGATCCACAGAACTCTTCTAAACCAAGGGTTCATTCGGACATATTCAGATGCCAGAGTTTATGTTTACTCCAGTAAAACCAACGGTCAAGTCTGCTATGTAGTACTCTACGACGACTACTTATTGCTTCTTGGAGATTCCAAGTCATTCATTGAACAAATAAAGAATCATCTCAAGAAAGAGTACCAGATGACCGATCTTGGACCAGTAGAGTGTTTCTTAGGACTCAGAATTTGTCGTGATTGTCAAAAGCGACAGATTCTAGTTGATCAATCTGAATATGTTCAGACTGTTTTGGAGAGGTTTCAAATGTCTAATTTCAAGCCTGCAAAGACACCTCTACCTGCTGGTTCAGTTTTGGAGAAGAACACGGAAACCACAACAGATGTGTTCCATACAGAGTACCAGAGTATTATTGGTAGCATCATGTATGCTATACTTGGTACTAGGCCTGATCTCGCTTTTTCTGTAACGAGACTTGCCAAATTTGCCTTGAACCCATCGAAGCAACACTTGTGTCTTGCTCAATATGTCTTGCAATATCTCAAGGGAACAAAAGACTATGCACTTTGTTACAACGGTGCTTCCAACTCCAGGTTAATTGCCTATTCGGACTCGGACTGGGCAGAAGACCACAATGATAGGCACTCCACAAGCAGCTTTGTGTTCCTCATGGCCAATTGTGTCGTTTCTTGGGTTTCCAGATGCCAACCCAGAGTTTCCCTCTCTTCAACAGAAGCAGAGTACAAGGCTGCCTCAGATGCATGTCATCAAATGGCATGGCTTCAGAACTTTGGACAAGAGCTCGGTGACAATATGACCACTCCTACTCCCTTGTGTCTGGACAATCAAGGAAGCGTTTTCCTTGTGGTTAATCCTGCCATGGACCACCACACAAAACACATCAAAATTCGGTATCACTTCATCCGAGAATTCTACAAGAAGGGTGAAACCGACATCTTCTTTGTTGCAAGTGAAGACCAACTTGCAGATGCGTTGACTAAGAATGTTCCCCTCTCTGGAATAGAGAAACTTTGAACATCAACTGGCATGGTCATAGTGTCTTGAACAAGTGGGAGTGTTGAACTTATACTATTTCATATGTTATCTAATCAGGCTCTCCTGATAAGGACTTTTCTTATGTTCTGCTACACTACTATATGTAGATTACATTCCTTTTCTTCTTATCTATATATAGCTGATTATACCGAGTTCCATTCAGCATTCCACTCGGTATCCATTCGGTATCCATTTGGACTCCATTCGGTATCCATTCGGTATATCCATTCGGACTCCTCTCGGTATACACTCGGTATACACTCGGTAATCTGGATTACGACTTTACGATGACTCATAATCTGATTCATGATGACTCACATAGTTTATGATTATGATTCAACATGACTCAGGCCTCAACTGATATGCCTACTGTACAATCAGATAATGCCTTCCTCTCATGTATATATACTGGGCTCAGATGCCCTCTAATGTAATTGTTCCTTCCTCTGCTTTCCTGTGTGCCTAACAGGACTCCCTCTAGCAGCTTCCCTCATAGGTTTGTTCACTAGCCTTTACAGCCACTCCCTATCACTCCTTTCAACATCAAAAACATCCTGCACATCTTCCTGTGGTGGAGCAACTCAGCAAGTACCTGTCCCCATCCTGTGGGTCACCGCTGCACTCACCCGCAGTGTCCACCCCGGGTGCAGCCCAACAGCACCAATGGCCTCTGCATCCCGCCCCGGGATGGCATCACACGTGGAGTTTTGGAAGAGCTGGGGAGGGGCATGAGTAAAGACTGGACATCGTATGCACGCAATGGTAGGCAGGGCTGGGGTCTTTGGCAAAAACTAGCAGGTATGGCGGTGAGTGAACAGGGAACACGAGCCAGCGAGGACAGTGAGGGTGGCACATTTGATCGGTGGGCTGTGTAACTCCACTGTATTGTACTAGTATAGTGAAATATATCTACTATACTATATGAACACTGCCTGAAGTGCTATACAACATAACAGGTCTGATGGCCTCTCCATCTAAGGCCTAACAACATCTAACACTGCCTAATATTAAACGGAATCTACTATGATTAGGCATGTTGCCTAATGGCTCTAACAGCCTATATAGCTGCATTAGACGAGTTAGGTGTCTGATGCAGATTCCTGATGCACTTGGTTGGTGAGAGTGGGGAGGGGTGTTTTATGGTCCTCAAACCCAGGGGAAAGAGGGATTATGTTGCGGTGTCGAGTTGGTCGACAGTAGTGAATGTGGGGGCCGAGTTGGACGGCCTTGATGTGAGGAAACTGTTGAAAGGAGTGATAGGGAGTGGCTGTAAAGGCTAGTGAACAAACCTATGAGGGAAGCTGCTAGAGGGAGTCCTGTTAGGCACACAGGAAAGCAGAGAGAAGGAACAATTACATTAGAGGGCATCTGAGCCCAGTATATATACATGAGAGGAAGGCATTATCTGATTGTACAGTAGGCATATCAGATGAGGCCTGAGTCATGTTGAGTCATAATCATAAACTATGTGAGTCATCATGAATCAGATTATGAGTCATTGTAAGGTCATAATCCGGATCACCAAGTAGATACCGAGTGTATACCGAGAGGAGTCCGAATGGATATACCGAATGGATACCAAGTGGAGTCCGAATGGATACACCGAATGGATACTGAGAGGAATCTGAATGGATACCAAATGGATACCAAGTGGAATGCCAAATGGAACTCGGTATAATCAGCTATCTATAGATAAGAAGAAAAGGAATGCAATCTACATATAGTAGCATAGCAGAACATAAGAAAAGTCCTCATCAGGAGAGCCTGACTAGATAATGTATGAAATAGTAGAAGTTCAACAGATACTTGGTCCAGCATTGGTCCGAACCGTGTTTCTTGCTGCAGTGAGAGCAAGGACCATTACCGTTGTGTACTTTAACCTGGGAAGTCTTTGATGCAGACTGTCCCATAGCGGACCGGTGGAGAGATCCCTCGGAGAGAATTTTGCTCACGAGGGTTTCAACCTTCAGCTCCTTGAGAACAGTAGTCGCCATGATGGCCGACACCATTGTTGAGTAGCTCTCCGGGATTTTTGACATCAGAAGGAGAGCCTGGGTTGGCTCATCCAATGTAATGCCGCTGTTGACAATGTCCTTGAGTATGGTTTGGATCTTCGAAATTTGATCCTGCATTGGCTTGTTGTTGTCCATCTCTCTCGACTTGATGAGAGCCGAGAACTGCGACCAAACGTATGCTACATCCGGTGTACCAAAATGCGCCTTGAGCGATGCCCACATGTCCTTTGCCGATTTCATGACCTCTTCACCATCTTCATTCTCATAGAGAAGGTGATGGAAACTGTTGTCCGTGCGCATGAGGATCACACCCTTAGCTCGGGCATTCACCTTGTGGTAGTCCGCTTTGGTGAGATCACCGGCCTTGAGAGCCTCATTGGCTTCGATAAACATTAGGTAGCCAAGCATCTGGCTCGACCACACCTTGTAGTCCAAGGACTTTTTGAGGACAGGGATACTGTCAGCCTTCATGTCCGACATGGTGGATGTGAGAATATGAAATTCGAAGAAGTCAGAGACTTCTTCAGAAACGGAGGGTGGTGGTAAACTTTCAAGAATGTAAGCAAGGTCAGGAGATAACCTTGATTCCTCTACTTCTTCTTGAGACAGTGCTAGTAGTTCCTCTATGTCGTCTTCTTCGAAGAGATTCGATAGATTTGACGGTAAAGTAGTAGGAACAAATGATGGAGATGTTTGATGGGAGAAACGTCAGGTGTAGGAGAAAACACTCTAGAGCCGGGGATAGATGGGAACCCATACTCTGGGATGGAAGCAAGATGTTGCAGTTCAGGTTCAGAACCCTCGAAAAAACTTGTGGAAGCAAACTCAGAATATAGATCAGTCTCTTGCCAGTTGTTTACTGAGATACCCCAGTCTGTGCCTTTGGTGTATGGACCAGACCACCTGTTCTTACAGACTGTATCTTCACACGCCCAGTACCCGTAGTCAGGTCCTGCCGGTCATTGATGATAGTCTTGCTTCTCAGTGAAGTTGAATAAGTGCGGTAGTCCTTTGCAGTTGAATGGAGTTTCTTCTGCTGATTCTGCTGTTGCTGCTTCCAAATTCTTGTCTAGAAAATGCTCAGACGAAGCTACAATGTGATGCTTGACTAGATGTGTATTCCAGTGATGTATACAAAAACACTAGGTACACCGACCTGTCTACAAAATGATCCAGTCTAGGTAGTCCCCGTTGGCTATGCTTGTGAGGTCCTTCGTGACCTTTCTGTACTGCTTAATGAGCGGTTCCTGCGGTGTCGAAAATTCAGCGGTGCCGACACAGCGACAAGCCCACGAGATACTATCTCACTGCTGCTTAGACTACTGATTGGCCTTGTCGAAGTTGTTGCTGACCCAATTTAGTTGGTCAGTGAAGCAGTGG
Organism: Fomitopsis betulina; assembly: GCA_022606075.1. Lineage (NCBI taxonomy): Eukaryota > Fungi > Basidiomycota > Agaricomycetes > Polyporales > Fomitopsidaceae > Fomitopsis > Fomitopsis betulina. The sequence goes on from JABYQK010000176.1 coordinate 6,251, forward strand.
AGGGCTCGCTGGGAGTCTCTGAGGAGCGACTCAAAGAGGTACTTCTTGTCGAAGATCGCTTGGTAGCGCTCGATGGTGGTGCTAACCTTCTTCTTGAGAATCCCAACAACTTCTTCTGTTGACTTCTTCTTGAAGTTGGGGAGTGGGCGAGGAGCGGGAGCAGAAAGACATTCAGCGAGTGAACGTGGCTGGGCGGCGGGGTTTGAGCAGACAGGAGCGGGGAGCAGGTGTGACTGGAATCACAAAAACATTAGATACGAGATCAAACTTGATGGGGTAGAGTCAGCATCAACGGACCTTTCTCTCAGGTCTCATTGGAGGATAAACTTTTTGCAAACAGTGTGAAGGCCCACTGGAAATATGATCCTTCAGTGCTTTTGGCACTTCAGGTCGTCAAACGCTAAGTCTATGATAAGACTAGCAAACTTGCTATGCTTACTCCTGGGAGCGTAGTCTTGATAATCCTGCAGGGATGGAAACAACTAGGTATGCGCATGTAGCTCAGGGCTCATAACCTGTTGAAAGGAGTGAAATGGAGTGGCTGTAAAGGCAGATGAACGAACCTGTGAGGGGAACTGCTAGAGGGATCCCGTTAGGCACACGGGAGAGCAGAGGAAGGAACGATTACATCAGAGGGCATCTGAGCCCAGTATATATACATGAGAGGAAGGCATTATCTGATCGTACAGTATGCCTATCAGATGAGGCCTGAGTCATGAGTCATTATTGTAAGCTTCATGAGTAAGTGTTAGTAAGACAGTAAATGGAACTATAGATAACCATCAATATCATATGACAAAGGAGCAGAGTTCCAATACCAAATGGAGTACCGAATGGATACCGAGTGGAATGCCGAATGGAACTCGGTATAAGCTATCTATAGATAAGAACCAAAAGGAATGTAATCTACATATAGTAGTGTAGCAGAACACAAGATAAGTCCTTATCAGGAGAGCCTGATTAGACAATGTATGAAATAGTAGAAGTTCAACAGCTCACATAGCAGAGTTCATATCAGTTTAGGGCAGACTTATATGTTCTTGTGGCTTTGTGATCAACTCAGTTGTCCTCCCATGCATGAACCAGGACATCATCAATATGAGGCTCTGAGCTGTCACTCATGCAAGAGAGGAATGTAAACAAGGGTTGCATGTCAGCATGTGGTTCAACATTTCTAGCTGTAATACTTAAACATTGTCACAGTTTTCACTCACTGCTCCTTAAGTGCAATTAGACCTGAAAATGCAGTAGCTGCATAGGTGGGTTAGGATGAAATTAGGTGGCTGAGGCGCTCTAGGCAATGTTAGATGTGGGGATGATTTGCTGGTGTGCCATCGATCGCAACCATTGACCTCCCACGTCCCACTTTAGGCTCCATGGCCTCGCCTTTCCTTCCCCCTCTTGCCTGTCACAGTAACATGCCCTAGACCCCGGTGGTGAAACACATGGGAGACTCCCTCATGTGAGTCCGATGTGTGAAGTTGGGAAGCAAGCTCCGGGGTGCCTTTGGCCCCTGGGATAAATCCATATTCTGTGAGGCACTATAGGGAGGTGGAAGTGGAGGTGTTGCATGTGGAGGGAGGCTTGGGTCCAACTGTGGAGGTGGGGAACCTAATGCGAACAACACCAGCACCCTCTCGCTGGAAGGCGCTATGCGCCACCCATAGGTTCACCCCCTGCTTTTCATTCTGGTAGCGGAGAAACAACAGACAAAGAAGAGAAGTGCCAGAAGTGGCCTAGATGATACAAGGAGGAGGAGGATACATATTCACTATTCCTACGACATTCATTTCCTACAGGATAAGCCCCTCACCCCACTGGTCCCCAAGGGGGGCCTATGAGTCAAAAATGAGGCCCTGGACCAGGAGTGTCCACACCTATGAAGGAGGAAGCCTAGTTTGCCCATCAGGCATCAAGTGAACAGCGGGTGGATGCTGGAGCAGGGAGCCACAAGGCATAGCATAGGTCCTGACTGATTTTCCTTGTAGTTATGGTCTCTGCATGTACTTCGAGTACGGAGCATAAACAACCAGAATTTAAATTAAATAAATTAAAAAAACCCTGATGATCACCGTCTATCAGCACATGCACTCATGAGGAAGTCCGTAGCATGGTAACCACAGTCAAATTATGTGTCCTCAGCACCTAGATACTGCTACCCCTTTTTTAATTAAACAAGGGTGATGGGCTAGCCAATGCACAATGTTGGAAGCACTCCGAGTATGCAATAGGCGAGGTGCAGGCATGTTACCTTGGCGTCAAAGCTGCCATAGAGGTGATCCGCGATTCGGATCACACAATTGTAATTGCCAGTGATAACATTGGCAATTTGCGGCAGGCTATGAAACCTAGTGGGGCTGGCTCCGGTCAACTCCATGGTGTGTGGATCAGCGAATACCTCAAGGAGATGAACCGAAAGGTTGTATTCCTGTGGAGCCCATCTCATGTTGGGATTCAGTGGAACGAGTATGTGGATAAACTCGCTTCTGACATCAACAAGTCAGACAAACCCACGCCTGAGTACAAATCATTTGCCTTCCGGGGACAGGAGATCTGGCAGAAGGTAATTGATGATTGGTCAGGCATTGCTGGCCTCAATTACTGAGTTAAGTGAACCCCTGTGGTTGGAGTACCAGGGGTTCCTGACACATCCATTTGCACTTGCCATAGTGCATACTTGGGGTATGGTCTGTGGTGGGATGAGGGTCTTAAACCTCGTACCATGGGCAAATCACCCTTCCTAGCTATTGGGAAAGTCAATCTGAACAAGAAAAAGGCAGACATCGAGGATAAAACTTATGAGGAATCTATGTTCCCCACTAAGCTTTGCAATATGGAGGTGGCTCGATTCACGTGCATCATCACCAACCACTTCCCTTGCAGGGACTACAAGAAGTGATTCAAGCTTCTAAAACCAAGAGAAACGGATAAGAGTCCATGCCTCCTTTGTAATGGGTACAGGGAAACCTGGGATCACATACTTTTCAAGTGCCCTTTCTATATAAGGCACAAAAAGTATGAGTGCAAGCCGTTTGTTGGCCCTTTCTCCGAAAGGGACATTGCGAAGGGCAGAGGATGGTATTCTAGGCGTCAACGGGGCTGGTCCACTGTTGATGTTCTTGAATTCCTCAGAATCAACCCTATGGTTGGTACATTTGAATGGGCGGAGATCCTCTCCAAATGCAAGGAGGATCGCACCCAGGGTAGCGAGCACACTATGTCATGGGCTCGGCTCACAGTGCACACTGAATGGCGTGCTGACAAGGTTCTGGCAGTCCAGAGGCATTGGGATAGTCTTTCTGATAGGGAACATAAAAGGTCCCGAAAAGAAGACCTTCCGGGATATGTGGAGGCATTTGACCCCACAAAGGCAGAGAAATTCACAGAGGAACTGTACCGAACATGGCAGTACAGGGACACTGAGGAACTTCAAGAAGGCAGGTGCGAAGCACTTGAGCAGCATGAGGGTGTGGACGAGCCATTCATTCACATCCCTATTTGCAGGGTCAGGAACCTTGATCATGGTGTATTGGGAGAGGACATTGTTCCTCCGTCACAAGCAGAGGAAATTGAAATCACCCCAGTCAATCTCGAGAACCCCATTCTCAATCATGCATCTCGCACTTCTCAAAGAGAAGAGGAGGAAATTATATCTGAGCATCTAGATCAAGGGTGGGTGGACCTTCCTCACAGAGGGTACATCATGCCAATTGAGCGGTTGTTAGACTTGGAAGAAAGAGTGGAGTTAGACGGAGGTGATTTTCTCAATTTCTGTTGAAGGAGTGAATTGGTAGTGGCTGTAAAGGCGATGAACGAACCTGTGAGGGAACTGCTGAGGGACCCGTTAGGCACACGGGAGAGCAGAGGAAGGAACTATTTCATTAGAGGGCATCTGAGCCCAGTATATATACATGAGAGGAAGGCATTATCTGATCATACAGTATGCCTATCAGATAAGGCCTGAGTCGTGAGTCATCATCGTAAGCTTCATGAGTAAGTGTTAGTAAGACGGTAAATGGAACTATAGATAACCATCAACATCATATGACAAGGGAACAGAGTTCCGATACCAAATGGAGTACCGAATGGATACCGAGTGGAATGCCGAATGGAACTCGGTATAAGCTATCTATAGACAAGAACCAAAAGGAATGTAATCTACATATAGTAGTGTAGCAGAACACAAGCTAGGTCCTTATCAGGAGAGCCTGATTAGATAACACCTGAAATGGTAGAAGTTCAACAATTTCTGGCCTACACCACCGAGGCCTTCTTCGGAGGCCTCACAGAATGACTGAGTTATTCAGTAGATACTCTGCATGTACTTAGGGTATGGAGTATAAAAGCGTAGAATTAAAAATAAAAATAAAGAAAATAAAAAAGAGTACGCGGTAGGCTCGGAAAGCGCCGGTCACTCAAGTTCAAACACCGCTTGATCCACGCCGCATACGCGCGGTGGCACGGGCCTTCGTCCTCCAGCAAACCTGAACGAGTTTCACAACGCGATTTCCCCACCCATTTGAGGGCCAAGACTATTGTCTTATTAGAACAGTCATAACTTGCGCGCAGCCAGGTCCATGCGAACGGTAAGCAAGGCATGCCTATTCGAGCGAGAAGCGCAGAGTGACTCATTAGCGCAAAGTAGTATCCAAAGTCATTTCGGATTTAGGCTTTCTTTGTCTTTGCTTTGGCGGTATTATCAAACTCCGACATGCCACACAGATTCAAGGGGTCGCGCTCGCACGCTCCCTTGTGCAGCTCGCGTTCGAATTGCCCGTTCGAATCACCTACACCTCATCGCCCTGCCTCACCGTCAGAAATGGCGTACGCTACTCCTCGCGTCGCAAAGCAGCACGACCACGTCATTAACGCGAAGGACGCGAAGCAGTCGAGCGAACGAAATATGCAAGGATGGAAGTGCGAGCTGGACGATAAGATCTGGACAGTCATGATGCCTGTCAAGGAGTATCTCAGCAAGGTCGTTCCTTGCAATGAGGAGCTTCCCGACTTGCAGGCCATCCATCCATTCGACGTGCCAACAGGCGGAAGGGAGATCGACATGTATGAACCTATGGTGTGTGATGAACACCGATCTCGGTCACAGCGTACTGATTCTCGCATAGCTTGCTGGTCTGACCAAGCTCGTCGAGAACTTTACACCAGCGAAACGCCCGACCTTTTACAACAACGCGCATGAAGAGATCAAGTTCCCATTCCTTCTCGGCGAGCAGACCCACCACGCGACGAAGCCTGACATCGTAGCATCGTTACCGGGCCTTCCGATGAGCCACAAGTTTCCGGATCGTTGGCGGAATATCTCCGTCGTCTTCGAGGCCAAGTCTACTGAGGACGGCGATCCGATGAAGCATAGCTCTAAAACGCACGATGAGACGTTGGTGCAGCTCTCCAAGAGCGCACGCAATATCCTCGTGGCACAGAGTCGCCTGTTTGCGTTCGCCGTCGGCATCTACGGATCTCAAGCGCGCATCTTCAGGTTCGACCACGCCGGGGCGGTCTGCTCTCAGCCGTTCGAATACGCGGCTGACAACGGTGCCATCCTGTACGAGTTCTTATGGCGCCTAGTCCATCCCATTCCTGAAGGTTGCGACATTGTGGGTGCAGATCCCACCGTTCGTCTCGTCACGTCGACCGCCGATCAACAGAAGGCCACGCAGCAGTTGCATGATGCTGGAATCCCCGATATCCCTACTGAGATGAGGAAGGCGTGTCGATACTTCGTTGTCAAGGGAGACTCCGAACCCGACAAGACGTATCTCGCGTACGAGCTGTTGTTCATGAATCCTCGCCTTTTCTCCCGTGCCAGTACGATCTGGAAAGCTGTCGAGCTTGACCCGGAAGGCAATCCCACTGCAACACATGTCGTCATCAAGGACGCATGGCGGCAGCTCGCGCGGACATCGGAGGCGGAACACTACGCGAAGATCTACGACTACTACATGTCAAAGTTGATGGAGAAGTTGGGCATCGACGAGTGGCCACAGGACGCGGATGGGAACTCTCAGCCAGACGCGCAGGCCACACCCATGGCTGCGGAGGCGAGTACGCCTGGAGAGCCTTCTGTGCGGGGAGCTGGGTCTACGCAGCATAGATTTCCTTCTGACGAAGAGATGCAGGAGGCCTTGGGGGAGGAGTGGCTAGGAATTGCTCTCTGCACCCTAGCGAATGACCTCGGGGAAGATGAGCTTCGAGAAGGCACATTCGTCGGTCACCAAACAGCCAGTGGCGTCTTCCACGCATGCGGACACCATCGGTGGTACGAGCGCAGTCACATGCGCCTTGTATCACACTCAGTCGGCACACCACTGTCGCAATTTCGGTCAACGAAGGAAATGGTGACCGCTCTCCGCGACGCCATACGTGGTGAGCCTTTTCTGTAGTCGCGCGATTGTATCATACTAACTCAACCTTCCTCACGCTTACAGGGCACCGGTTGGCGTTCGAGGCTGGCATTATCCATCGTGACATCAGCGAAGGGAACATCATGATTTACAATGGCAAAGGCTTTCTCCACGACCTTGACTATGGATTCGACTGGAAGGCGTTCCTGTGGGATCTCGGCTACGAAGACACGATAGAGAGCTGGGAGAAATTTGTGGCCACCGAGGAGGGTATCCCCCGTACCGACCCCGATGCGCCGCCCCCGACCTGTATGCCGCCGGCCAGCGAGTACTACAACACTGACAACGGTGCTCCTCCACGCGCAGTCTATGTGAATGGGCAACCACAGTGGTCTGTCGAGGCAATACTAGCCGAACGACAGGTCAACAAGAGAACGGTGTATCTGGTGAAGTGGGCTGGCTACGGTGACGATGCTAACTCATGGGAACCGGAACGTCATCTTCGAAACCGGGAGGGGCTGACGGAGTGGAAGAAGCTGTCGCCTGAGCAGCGCAAGGAGCAGTCACGGCCGTTCCTATATGGGCAGGCCGACAATGCGCAAGCAAGCCAGCAAGAAGACGCACAGGCCGCGCAGGCAAAATCGAAAACGAAGACCATGATGGAATGCAAACAACGGACGGTATGTCTGTCCGTGCGATCGCGATCGTCTATGAGCTCATGCGTGATGTAGGGAACATATATTTTCATGTCCGTTGAAGTGCTGCGCGCCAGGATCATTCATCAAGTCCGACATGACTTAGAGGCATGCTTCTGGCTCTTACTCTGGATCGTACTAAGGCATACGGACCATCGTGATCCTGAAGAGGCATACAATCTTCTGCGACATCTCTTTTACCAGCAAAGCGAAAGTACCTGCGCTGCGAGCAAAAGGGGTTTTTTTGGACGCGGCTTTGATGTGTATCAAAACCAACCCCTCAGTCGTCTTGTGAAGAAGTTCTCCCAGCTCTGCGCCGGGAACTCGACAATAGACCCGAAAGACAAAGAAGAGAAGCCATCTGCTCCATTGACGTATGAGTCTGTGCTTGCTCTCTTTGAAGAAGCTCTTGCGAGCAATGACTGGCCAGTCGACGACAAGGCGATCCCGTTCGTGCCGGCCGACGAAGGGGACACAATTCACGTGGCACGTCCCGAGAGCACCTGGTTCGACAGTCAGAACTCCCAGGCTGAGGGCAGCCAGGGTAGCGGTGCTGTGCCAAGGAATCGGTTAGTCTTTCCCCCGGAGCTCAGGAACCATCCTGCTGTCTTAAGACAGTGGAGACACAACACACTCTCTATGGGAGCAAGGAATGCTCAGAGTAGCGCTGCCGAACCTCATACACCCCGCACCACTAGTTCTGGATCGCAAGCGCCTAGCGTCGATCCACAACGACCCCGCCTATACCTCCCCGACCCCGATACACCATCCCCTTCGGTACGGGGGCGCATGCTACCCCCTCCTATTCCACCACGATTTCCGCTGCCCGCACCTGACATCGGTCTTGGGCTAGGCCGTGCCCATTCTCAGGGCGAGAGACAGGACACGCCGGCCCAAACTCGCGTCCGTCCGCAGCCCTCCGGCTCCAGTCAATCGACGTACGGCGAGAGCAGCGGGTCTACACAGAGCGAACGGCACAAGCGATCTCATGGAGAGTATGAGGCAGACGCAGGGGAGTCGAGCGAATCGTCGACGTCGTCGAAGCGTGTCAGGACGCGCAGGCATGCACCACCTCCTAGCACCCATAGAATGGAGTTGCGCAAACGATCGGGCAGTGGGCCACGAAAGTGATGTGGATGTGTTCGTTTTGGCTGCGGCGTCCTTCAAGTTCGGCGATGTAGATGGTCGATTGTATCTCGAGGGATACTCATATGTTTGTGTGCTTGACTGGTAATAACAATTGTAATGTACATTGTGATTACTGTCACAATGTGCGATTGTGTAACTTGGACAGTGCGTCATGTGCCGCTCGTATGAGAGTCAGCGCTCCATATGGTCTGTAACTTACATTGTCAACTTCCGGTTCCCCATAGTAATACGAGTCCAGCCTGTACTACAAGCTACCCCTGCCGTACGCTCTCACACAGTCACCGTCGACAAAGATTGAACATGTGCATGAACGTCCAGCTTGCAAAAGTAGCCAGACACCCAGAGTAACTAAAATATATAGACACACTGACACAAATCAGATACCGATACAACCCAAGATACAATGTGTCGCATGTTGTCGACCAGATTCTGATCGTCCCACAGCTAAACGGCCCAGACACATATTACAAAGTGAACACGAAGCCACTAACCCGTCAGCGCATCAACCGGGGCTCACAGGTGCATCCGGCTCTCCGCCGCCGTCTGCAACTGCATCCCGTAGTCGCTGGGCGGCGCCGCCTGCTCGCTCAGTGTCCTAGGATGTTTCGACGATGACACAAGTGTGGGCGCCCCAGCGTCCACCTCATACTCTTCATGAGATCGCTTTCGCCGCTCTTGACACTGAGACCCGCTCTCGTCCCGCTTCGAAGGCTGAACGGAGCTAAATGACTGCGGGCGAATGTACATACGAGTGGGTATGGTCGCCGCCTGGCCCGAGCCTCCGCGCCAATGGCCGGGGCCTTGCCCAGCGCTTGCAGCTATTGCGCCACCGGCTTGGGAGAAGGGGGGCTGGACGCGCAGCGGTGAGGGAGGTGGATGCATTTCCCCTCGTGCAGATGGCGACGGCGAATTGGGATCTGGCATGTATCGGCGAGAATGATTCAGCACAACAGCGGGGACCTCGGACGTGGAGCTCACTATACGTGGAGTATGGGGATCATCACCTCCAATAGGGCCTCCAGCGATGGGTAGCAAGTCGGAGACTGTCACGGCAGGGTAGTCGTCAGGGATGAGGAAGCGGTTGATTCGTGGAGCAGCATTAGCCACTCCCTGGCTCAGCCTGGGCGTGCTTTGTGGACTTGTTCTGGATCGTCCTCGTGTGTGAAGGGAATCGCCTCGTCGTCATCTACAGGCCAGTCCGTGCGCCTGAGGACAGAGTCGAAGAGCTCCAGAACCCTCTCGTGGGTAAGCAGAGAAGGAGCCTTCAGCGGCGGATTGACATCGGAGTTCGCGTCGCATAGCTTCTTGAAATCCCTTAAAAAGGTCAGTCAATGGTCCGTTACCATCAACTTCGACGACGTTTGCATTCATCATGAGCTCTGGGCACATTTTTCCTCCTTGACGTGGTCGAACAGGTCTTTGAGTGTTCCATGTACGTCGTAGTCCGAAAGCCTGGTGTGCCTTAACACAAGCCAAAGCAGAAGCCAGTAGAATGACTCCAAGTCGTGGCGTGCTTCATGTATAACCAGCCTCCTCTGTAGCACCTCCACCGCCATGAAGTGAAGAGTGCCCTAGAGTATAAGTCAGTGGCATCTACAGTACTATAGGGCCGTGTTACGTACCGTGCGCACTTTGCACTCTGACTTTCGTCGTTCTATGTCCCTCAGCGATGGCCCAGCACCCTGTAGGCCCTCATCCACCACAACGTGTTGTGGGTTTGCGGGCTCAGCAGGCTGTGCGCCTGCATCCAGATGGCGCCTCGACAGCGCCTCGCGCCGTTCGGGAGCGAGCTTCTCCCAGTTCGCCAGGACCTGCGTCTTCTCGAGGTGCTTCCGCGGCTCCCACGTGTTCTCGTTGTTGCGGTACCCTGCCCATCGCACTAGGTACTCGGTCTGTCGCCCGACCTTCCTCTCAGCGAGTATAGCCCCGAGCACTAACTCCTCACGCCCGTTGACGTAGAACGAGCGTGGAGGAGGGCTGACACCGGCATCAGCTGGCTGGAACATGGGCCCCGAGGGTATCTTCGCTTCCGCCGGTGAGGCTGGGTTAGAGGCACGGGGGCGCGGAATGCCCCTCTCCGTTCTCACGTACTCCTCCCAGCTTTCCTACGAATCCTCTTAGGCGAGCATATGCAGAAATGCCTTCCAGTTAAAGGAGTAGTCGAGGTCGTGAAGGAATCCTCGACCGTTCGCGATCATGATGTTGCCCTCGCTGATATCGCGATGCATGATGCCAGCCTCGTATGCTAACTTGTGCCCTGCAAGAACAATTGCAAGTCAAGCTGGTGTCTACAGGGAGAAATTCCCCACGTACCATATACCGCGTCCCGTAGAGCCTGTACCATCTCCCTCGTCGACCGAAACTGCGAAATTGGTCTGCGGATGGTCTGCGTGGTGCACATGATCCCGCTCGTACCCGCGGTGGTGGTGGTGCGCCTGGAAGAATGCACTGGACGTCCGGTTGCCAACAGCTTCGGCATCCTTGTCCTTATCACTTTCAACCTCCATGGCCTCCATCCGCTCCTTGACCTCGAACCACCACCATCTCTGGTAGGCGCCCGCTTATCGGAGCCCATCTATCTACCCTCCCCCCTCTAATTCACCCTCGTTTCCTCGCGTCAAGGCCGTCCAACTCGGCCCCCACTTTCACTACTGTCGACCAACTCGACACTGCGACATAATCCCTCTTTCCCCTGGGTTTGAGGACCACAAAACACCTCACCTCGCTGTCGCCAACCAAGTGTCATCGATCGCAACCGTCGACTCCCACATCCCACTTTAGGCTCCACGGCCTCGCCTCTCCTTCCCCCTCTTGCCTGTCGCAGTAACGTGCCCTAGACCCCGGTGGCGAAACACACGGGAGACTCCCTTGTGTGAGTCCGTTGCGCGAAGTCGGGAAGCAAGCTCCGGGGTGCCTTTGGCCCCTGGGATAAATCCGTATTCTGTGAGGCACCATAGGGAGGTGGAAGTGGAGGAGTTGCATGCGGAGGGAGGCTCGGGTCCAACTGTGGAGGTGGGGAACCTAACACGAACAACACCAGCACCCTCGCCCTTGCTGGAAGGTGCTACGCACCGCCCATAGGTTCGCCCCCTGCTTTTCATTCTGGTAGCGGAGAAACAACAGACGAAGAAGAGAAGTGCCAGAAGTGGCCTGGATGATACGATGACGAGGAGGGCACATATCCATTATTCCTACGACGTTCATTTCCTATGTGGCATAAGCCCCTCACCCCACCGGTCCCCGAGGGGGGCCTACGAGTCGAAAACGAGGACCTGGACCAGGAGTGTCCGTACCTACGAAGGAGGAAGCCTAGTTCGCCCACCAGGGCATCAAGTGAACAGCGGGTGGATGCTGGAGCAGGGAGCCACAAGGCGTAGAATAGGTCCTGACTGATTTTCCTTGTAGTTATGGTCTCTGCATGTACTTTGAGTACGGAGCGTAAACAATCAGAATTTATAAAAAAAAAAAAACCTCCATGGCCTCATCACTGCCAATGTAAGGATGATGGTAAAAGTAGCTTAGTCAGCGCCTTAGTCAGCGTCCCGGAATTCGCCGAAGGACCGTTTTATAGCTGACGCGCCCCGTTGCTCTCGTTGTCTTTTCCCCATCGTTGTACATCGCTCGCCCCTGCAATATACAGGCTTGCCTAGCTCAGTACGGCGCCCGAGAAGACCCCCACCCCTTTACATCTTTTTGAGCTACCGACCTCGTTAAATCGAGGAGCCCCCTTTTACTCTCCCGCTTCACTCTCTCGCTTCACTCTCCCGTATCCATCTACTCCCAACCTATGTCAACAACAACAACAAAAACCGTAACCAAAAGACGGACTCAACAGACTACCACTAGTCGACCCGTCACCCGCGCATCGAGCCGAGCTACGATGTATGCTCAGGGCAATCCCCGGGACGTCGACGAGCGTCGTCCCGAGGACCAGGGCCCCGGTGAGCAAATGCCACCTTGCTCACCTACCCCTGACGGTTCTGTTCGTAGAACCCCCTCGCCTCTGCACCTCGAGCAAGAGCTCGAGCACGAGCGCACACCACCCGTGGGCGCACCATCTCCAGTGCGCTCAGCTCGCTCCAAAACACGGCGCACGTCGGACACTAGCATCCGTGACATGTGCCAAGAATTTTTCGACATGATCAACGACCGTCTCGAAGATTCGGACGAGGTCATCCGAAACGCGGCGAATTTCGCCAACACTGCCTTGCGTGACGTCACGGCAGCGCAGCAACGAGCGGCCGAGACTCGCAACCTCACGCGGACGATGTTTCTGGACATCCGCAGACAACTGGACCGTCTTGGGTACGGACCAGCCGAAGAGGAAGACGAGGTACGTGACGATGATCACAGACGCCGCGCCTCTCAGCACCCTGTTGACACCAGGCAACCATCGCCGCATATCCGCAATGACGATTACGTCGAGACCATGTCCCTCGACACAATGTTCACGCCGAGGCGACCGAATGAATCTGACGCTCAATACGCCAACCGGGCCCGACGTCGGGATCAATTTCTGGACCGCCAAGGAATGGAGCAACGCCGAAGCGAACGTGAAGCTCGCATCGCGCAGACCTGGCGCGAGGCAGCGGAACGACACGGAGGCGATCCGTACGCCAATCAGCAGGCCTACGCGCTGTACCTGGGCCCTCATGATGACGACCCGGGGGACCACTACGATGGTGACCCGCACCAGCCCTCGCCGCGAGACCCGAGACCACCCCGAGATCACCCAGATGCGGACGGTCAATGGGGTGGAGCCGCCCCGCCGTCACCTCCGCCACCTGGCGGACCACCCGATGGGGACGATGGAAGCAACGGGTCAGACGACCGCGACGACGAGCAAGACCCTCAAGATGACGAGCAGGACGCGCGCGAGCCCCCGCGCCGAGATGAACATCGCTTCACCCGTAGCCCCACTTACTTAGCTGACCGGCGTGTACCCTTGTACGATACACGCACTGGCAATAGACGAGGCCGTGACCCCTACGATCCGGACTACGATGACACGTTCAGAGCGGAGGGCCTTCGTATGATACGAAGGCTAGTCCGCGAAAAACTGTCCGAGAGCATGCCTGACAGCAACACACTCAAGAATATTAAGAACATACCCACACCCTCGCAGTACGATGGTACTGACGACTATGAGCAGTTCGAAAACTGGCTCAAGAACTTACTTCGCTGGATGAGCCTCTTCCGCCTAGGTGGACCGACGCTCGACAAAGAACGCTTGTACATACTTGGCCAGTTCTTGAAGGGAAAGGCTGCTGACTGGTATAATGATACCATTGATGCTCCTGCCGCGAACGAAAGGCCTTGGACGTTCCTTGAGGCACTCTGTGGTCTATTCGATAGATTCTTACACCATGCGACTGCCAGCACGGCAGCCGACAAGTTCTACGCTGCTAAATACACTAAGGAAGGTGGCATTAACGGCCTCTGGGACTATCTCACAAAGTATGCGGCCCGTATGCCCATACCACCTGACGATTACACGTTCGCACACGCGTTCACGGAGGCGCTTCCCAGCGACATCGGCGTGCCGCTGTTCCAGGCCAAAAACGTGTCCGTTGAGTCGACTCCTCTACAGCGACTCCGACGTCTTGCCCTGCAGCAAGAACATAACAATAAACAAGTCGCGGCCTACCGATCCAAACACGCCGCGCGGGTCGCGACAACTATACCCAATACGGCAAGCAACCCTTCGATGCGAAGCACCGACCGTCGCGTCGAGTCGAACCATCGCGATAGCCGAGGGCATAGTAGTGGCCAACAGGGCACTCGTAAGTTCATTCGATTCATACGTCGCTCTGACCTTCTGGCTGCTGCAGCTCGCGATGGAGGCGCACCGCTGATCCGCCCTAAGGGACTGCAACAATCGTCCCAGCCGACCTCAAATATCCGTGGTGGCATTGCACCTGCTTCGGGCAACCGTTCGTTAGGCCAGCAGGGTGCGTCACACCAGTCTCACCCTCGCGCTCACGGCACTTCGCAGCACTCGCGCAAGTGTTTCAACTGCGGAGAAGAGGGACACTTTTCAAAAGACTGTCCCCATCCACCACGCACAAATTTCCATGCGGCTCGTGTCGTCGATGATCGCGACGATCCCGACACAAACGAGTCGGAACGCCCGCCCGATAATCCTGTCGACGCGCCCGAAGTATCGCCAGACGCGACGCCGGAGGTTTCCTCGCCTGCAGTTGAGGCAGCAAGCGCCGATAGCCAAGACGAAGTACTCGCCCAATTAGAGGACGAGTACCTCGCCATGGAAGGATCACAGTATGACCCTGACGAGTACGTCGCGATGGAGGATGCGCTCGAGGATGACGACAATGTCGTATACTATGCCTCAATGCGCCGCATCGAGGTCTCACAGGTCGACAATGACTTGGTGGAGCACACCGAGACCTCACACGGAGACCATACAATATATGGGCTTCGTGTCTTCCATATCCCTAACAATGTTAGCATGCAGGGCAGCACCTTCGAGCTCGAGTGGCGCCGCGCACTCAGTGATGGTGCCGACAACATCGACCTCGAGTCAATAGACAACATTGCAGTGCGCGAGATCCTGCGTCGAGGCCCTTCAATTGAAGCCGTCTCTGAATGCAGTGGAATAAGCTATGAACATATAGCTGAGGGCCCTGTGAGACTTGCACCAGTGGACACTGCAGTTGCCACTGGCTCAGGCGAGCCCGACACCATGTCGAGTGCTTCTGATGACTCGATACCCTCCCTTGAAGAGATACCTGAGTCTGACCACGTTGTCTCGGACTTCACTGATGAAGAGACATACACTCTCGCGCTTACAGGCCGTTTGCGCACGCTATGCCGCGAACTCCTTTGGACACGATACGAGCTGCTGCGCAGTCTCGAGCGCTACCGGCCAAGCGCAGAAGACCGCGAGTGCATTCGCAATCGACTGGACAACCAAAACTGGTTGGTAAGCTCCATGAACATACCAGAATTAGCTCTTGACTATCTAGATGAGCCCTCGTTTGGCACGACCATTGCACTTGCCGAACAGGTACTCAGAGAAGTTGCAGACGGGCATGACCCGCCTCCGCCATACCCGGCACTACGAGCAATGCAGGCTCGTACTGGGCGTATTCCTGATGCGCCCAACTCGAGTGTACAGCCCCTCGCAACACGCGCAACCGTGCGACGCGCCGTAACAGGTCGTCGACCAGACTTAACCCGGTATGACCAAACATGCCTTACCATTTACCTGACAATCAGCGGATTGCAGGCCTTAGTACTCCTCGACTCCGGAAGTACTACCGACTTCATAAGCCCCGACTTTGTGCGAGTCGCTGGCATCAAAGCTTTTGAACTCGAAAACCCGGCGATCCTTCAACTCGGCTGTGTCGGAAGCCGGTCGCGCATCAACTACGGTGCAAACGTACCCGTGATCTGGGGCCAATTCAAAGGTGAGGTCTACTTCAACGTCGTGAATCTTGATCGCTACGATGCAGTGCTCGGCACACCGTTCATGCGAAAGTTTGGTGTATGCCTTGACTTCGCGAAGTCGGCAATCTGCATTGGAGACATTGCAATACCCGCATTGCTTCCGCGGGAGGAGGAGGACGCCGCAAATAGACGGCGACGCACCTTCCCGTCCCGCCGGAGTGTAACAAATACATCGCAGCAGACACCTGCTCCGCCTAATCCCCCACATTGACTAGCCGAGATGAGCAGTAGTGCGTCACCCGACCCACTACAAACTGTCTCATTCCACCGCATTACGGCTAATGAGTCAACTCCAGTTATAGACGAAATGCGCATCACACAGATCCGCGAGCAGTTCATGACGAAATACGACGAGCTCTTCGGTCCAGTACCACCTGGACTACCCCCAGTACGAGAGGTCAATCACACTATACCCCTCGTTGATGACCGAAAAAGGTACACTTACTACCTACCTAAGTGCCCAGATGCCCTCAAGCCCAAACTGCTCGAGAAGATACAGCTCTACACCGCCAACGGCTGGTGGAAAGAGTGCCAGACAGAGCAAGCAGCACCAATGCTCTGCCTCGCGAAGAAAGATGGCGGACTACGCACCGTTGCAGATGTTCGCCAGCGCAACGCGAACACCATCAAGGATGTAACACCCTTCCCGGATCAAGACCAGATCCGGAATGACGTGGCCCGCGCTCAATACCGCTCGAAGATTGACATGTCAAACGCCTATGAACAGGTGTTAGTAGAACCAAAGGACGTCCACAAGACCGCCTTCGCGACGATCTATGGTACGTTCTACAGCCTTGTTATGCAACAAGGAGATGCGAACGCCCCGTCAATGTTCCAACGTCTCATGACATCGATCTTCCACGATGCCATAGGTATATTTGTCCACGTTTACCTGGACGACATTTTTGTCTTTTCAGATGCTATCGAAGACCACGAGAGACACCTTGAATGGGTCTTCAAGAGGCTTCGCGAAAATCGACTGTACCTCAGTGTCAACAAATGCGCATTATTCGCGAGGCGAGTTGACTGTCTCGGACACATCATCGACGAGAAAGGACTCCACGCCGATACTGACAAAATGGCCCGAGTCCGCAACTGGCCTGTACCTCGGAATTATCACGAAGTGCAGCACTTCCTTGGCCTAGTGCAGTACCTCGCACACTTCATGCCTAATCTCGCAGCTTATACAGGTCCGATCTCAAGCATCACACGAAATGGCCAGTCGTTCGACTGGCGACCTATTCATCAAAAGTGCTTTGACAAAATCAAGGCACTCGCGTGTAAGACACCCATCCTACGACCAATTGATCCTAGGAATTCCGACCCCATCTGGGTCATTACTGACGCATCGACGTCAGGAGTCGGCGCTGTATATGGCCAGGGCCCTCAGTGGGACAACTGCCGCCCGGCTGGCTTCATGTCGAAGAAGTTCACGTCCGCGCAGCACGCGTACTTCACTTACGAGATGGAGGCCCTAGGTGTCCTCGAAGCACTCCTTAAATGGGAAGACAAACTGATCGGGCGACACTTCAAGATCATCACCGACCATCGCGCGCTCGTCTTCATACAAGACAAGCGGAAGCTCGCACCACGACTCGAGCGTTGGACAGAATACCTCAGTCGTTTTGACTTTGAGATCGTGTACGTCCAAGGCTCAAAGAACCTTGTCGCTGATTCATTCTCTCGCTACTTCTCTAGCGAGGGCGCCGACGTGTTACACGAGCCACAGGACTACGTCTCTGCAGACATAAGGATTGATCCCTATGGTGAGACACTGTCTGACGCGCGACTTGCAGAGATCCGAGCTCAACGCGTTGTTGAACACGTCGAGCCTCGAGTTCGTGAAGCCGAGGAGCTTGCAGCTCACTTCCCGCGAGACCCTGATTCGTCCGACTCGGACGCAGGTTCGCCATTCAGTCAGGAGGACCCTACTGCGATTGACTCTGCAAGCGCTGGACCACCACTAGACACGGTCGTCCAGCAAGCCCTCGACCTGCAATCAACCGTGCGATTGACGAGCAGGCTTCCTTACGCAGTGTAGCGGGACGCTAACTTACCTGGTTGTTGAGCTGTGAGGCTTGATGCACACAAAGTTGCTGTTGAGCGACTTGGATTGTACTACGCATCAGGGGTCCATATATACATGTGGGAGACTGTCTGACTAAGCTACTGTATAGTACCAATCCCGATGCATGTGATTCTATCTACGATGCATGTGTTACTTCTGTTACCCGAAGTTCCGGTGTGTGAACTCGGCTGCCTAGTTAGGCGCTCTCTATTGTTCAACACTCCCCCTTGCTAAGTGCAGCGGTAGGTGCGAGCAAGCATTTAATGGCGCATAGTGCAGCCGACTATGCTGGACCCTACTCATAGAATCTTAGTCCAAGCATTTCTCTGAATTTGAGAAATTTGATACGACCCAAGTTCTTTGTGAACAAGTCTGCCGGATTGTCATCAGTGCTTACGTAGAAGACTTCGACTTTCTTGTCTTCTACTAGCTCCCTCACGTAGTGGTAACGAATGTCAATGTGTTTAGACCGACGTTCCGTGATGGGATTGGAGCTAATGAATATTGCTCCCTGATTGTCCGAGCAGATGGGCAGCGGGCCGAGTTTGTAGCTGATCTCCTCTAGGAGCATCTTTATCCAGGCTACTTGTCGCGAGCAATCGCTCAGCAACATATACTCGGCTTCAGTGGATGACAGGGCAACTGTCTTCTGTCTTCTAGACAGCCAGCTGAACGCGCCATTCGCGAACTTTAAGAAGTGCCCAGACCGTGACTTTCTGGCTTCTGGGCTGTCTGCCCAGTCAGAGTCAGTGCATGCCAATAATCCATTGCCACTTTGTCCTTCATAAACTAGCGCATAGGATTTTGTACCAATTAAATAGCGGCAGATATACAGTGCTCTGTTTAAATGGTCCTGTGACGGATTTGCTGCAAATTGCGCCAGTAATGTCACGGCGTAGCAAATGTCAGGTTGAGTTCCAAGCATTAGGTATAGCAAGGAACCGATGACAGTCTGGTACTTGCTTCGAAGCGCTGGGTCAGCTGTGCCAGTATTGGCAACAGGCTTGTATCCAGCAGGGAGTGGAGTTGGCGCAGATTTCGCGTTCTGCATGCCACAGCGCTGCAGCACTTTCTCAAGGTATGCGCACTGATCCAGATGGATTTCGCGTCCTTTCCGAGTTATGCGCATGCGCAGAAATTCCTTGACGTCGCCTAAGTCGCGACACTCCCACTTCTTCATGAAGCGGTCCTTCAATGAAAGGACTAGGGTCTTATCTTTGCCACAAAATATGGCATCGTCTACATAGACGATGATCAGCACGAAGCGACCATCTTTTGTCCTATAGACGAATATTCCGGCATCGGATACGAGGCGTTTACAGCCAAGTTCCTTTAGGGACTCATTGAGGGTGCGCCACCACGCAAGCCCTGCCTGCTTAAGTCCATAGAGAGCGCGAAGTAACCGGAGTACTTTGTGCTCTTGGCCTGGTACTGCAAAGCCTTCAGGCTGCTCCATGTAAATCTCCTCGTCTAGCTTGCCATAGAGATAGGCATTACGGACGTCAAGTCCGGAGACGTGCATATCCTCAAGCACAGCTAAGGCGAGGATTAGACGTACAGTCTCAAAGTGTACGACTGGAGAGAAGACCTGATCATAGTCAAGGCCTTCAATTTGGGAGTAACCCTTGGCGACCAATCTGGCCTTTTTACGACCGTCAGTTTTGACGTCGAATACCCAGCAGTTCTTGGTGACCTTACGTCCCTTGGGACGATCAACCAATTCATAGACATTGTGTTTGCGAAGTGCCTCAAGTTCTTCGCGACACGCTGCCATCCACTCCTCAAGCTCCTTTTTAGGTAGCTTTAGTATATCGCGGAATGACCATTCTCTCCGGCTGGTCCCGTCTGGTAGATCGTTGTCGAGGGTGGGTAGCGCTTTTGCAAGCAGCAACTCGACTAACTTAACTCCCCCTTCCCGGCATAATTCTGCCAGTAGTAACTCAGCGCTTTGCGCTTCATCCTCATCGGATGGGGCGGACTCGACAGGTTCGTCGCGTAGAGGAGGATTTGGCGCAGAACTAGGTCCGGGAACCTGTTGTTTTTGCTGCCTTTGTGGTCCGGTTTTGGTACGGGAGCTACCCGCATCCTCACCGACCATCTTTTTCCATCTCCCCTGATTTTCGATGTCCTTTACTATGTCTTGGGGCTTCCGCTGCTCTCCATAGACATTACCTCTACGAGTTACTGGTCTCCGCTCCCTTGCTGAACGTCGCGGCTCCACTGGGGGCGCAGGGTGTTCAACCGGTGCATGGGGCGGCGGTACTGGGTCAGGCGCATCTTGCTGCTCCTGTTCATCGTCATGAACATGACCATTTCCCCTTTTAGGAAGGTGATGTTTTGGATGATCATCATCGTCATCCTCATCTACCTGAGGTGTGGTATTTGGTTGATTTTCTGGGATCATTTCTTCTCGAGGTGGCCAAACTCGAGTTGTACCCCGACGATTTGTCAAGGGGCACTTAGGAAACATAGTTTCGTCAAACATCGCGGTGGATGATCTGAACAAAACATTATCTGGTGCTCTCATGAAGAGCCATCCGCCAGTGCGCTCTGTAGAGCCATCTCCCCCAAGATAAATCATCAGCTCCGATTTGGGCAATAGACCGTTTTTTCTAACGTCCTTGGGTATAAAGACGTACGCACCGCAGCCAAAAACGCGCAGGTGCGCCACAGATGGTGTCTCGCCGTTTATCAATTCGTAGGGGGTAAGCCAATTAAGGCGACAAATCGGTGTCCTGTTGTAAACATGGACTGCATGATCCACGGTGAATTCCCACCAGGATGGAGGTAGACAAGCATCATGGTGTATTGCCTCTGCTTTGTCCATGAGCGTCCTATTGAAACGCTCAGCTCTGCCATTCTCCTGAGGAGTATGCGGCGAGCTCTGAAGGATCTCTATGCCATTATCCTTTAGAAGGTCTTTGAATGCAGTGGAGACATATTCTCCCCCTGCATCAGACAACCACTTCTGCACTGTCTTTCCATATTTAGTTTTTACCATGGCTAGGAATTGCCTTGTGGCTGTAATCGCTGCAGATTTCTTGCGCAGATTTACAGTCCACGCGTGCGATGAAGCGTCATCATAGTACAGTATGTAGTACTTGTACTTATGATAGGAATCTACTGGGAAGGATTTTAAGTCCGAATGAATAAGTTCAAACGGTACCTTTGCCCGGTAGTTGGACGGCGGGAAAGACTTAGAGTGCATTTTCCCTTTTGCACATCCTTGGCATATTGGTGAGTCCTTAGGGATCTCCACCTTTCTGGGAAATCCAGATGTATGCTCCTTCGCCTTTGCAAGCACGTCCTTAGAAGGGTGCGCAAAACGGCGATGCATAGTCGAATAATCGACTTCATTTACGTTCACATAAATATTCTGAACGTTTTCACCCGATTCAGCCACGAGGGTGAAAGTGGTAGTGTCCGGGTGCTGCGGTGTAAACCTGAATAAAGGTTTCCGCGCTCCTGGTTCATACAGACTGATATGCTGCGCTGTTGCGCGCAAGTCTAGTCCGTCTTGGAGGAACATCCCCAATGACAAGAGACGAGCCGAGCAATTTTCCATATAATAGACAGGATATAGGCGCGTCTGCAGCCATTGTTCGTCTATTTGGTAGTTTAGGAACACAGTTCCCTTAGCAATAATGCTACCTACTGCTCCTTGTTGTGCCGTTTGAGTACGGATAGGAGTCTGGAGATACTCGAATTCTGAGAAGTCTCTTATGTCATTTGTAATGTGCAAAGATGCACCTGAGTCCAGTAGCCACTCATTCGCTGAGAAGTGACTTTTTCCTTTACCCTTACAACGTGAGCATGCAGCGTAATCGCACGAATGAATACATTGTACATTTTTTAAGCCGCTACAAAGTACATTAACTAATGTCCGAGTGCCGTTGTGCAAGTCAGAAGCGGCTGTTAAAGCGCTGTTAGTAACTTGCTCAGGGTTAGGAATATGAGTGACGTACTCATTGCCCCAGTCGTCGTAGCCATCGTACGGCTCCATGCAGCGGAGCTCACCCATTAACGGGTTCCGAAAGCTTTCGTCGACGATAGGGGGCGCAAGGCCCGCGGCCTGCGCTATCATGCCGTCTAATTCGGCGTCGTGCGTGTTGATGTCTTCTTCGTCTGATGCCCAGACGATGGACTTCTCTTCGGCGTCGCGGAAGTCGTCATCCTCGCTGATGTATTCATCACGCATGACCTCGTCGATGCGGTCGGCCATGTCGACGTCACTGAGCTTGCTGCGCTTTGAAGCGCGCGACTCGGTGTCCGAGGGGACTTCTTCGATGTGAGCAGAGCTCACGACTTCTTTCAGCGCGCGGATGGTCTCCGGCGTGCCGGCGACGTCTAGGTCTTTTGCGAGCTGGAGGGCTTCTCCGAGCCAATCACCGCGGGCGCGCTTCTTGCCCTTGTTAGGGGCTGGTGCTGCGACCTTCCGAGTCCTGCTGCCCGAAGGCGCTAACTCGACGACGGTGCTGGTCGTCGGGGCAGGAATCGACACAGTGTCAGCGATGTGCATTTCTGCATGTTCGTCGTGCGAATGCGGCTTACCACGGTTTTTACCGCCGCGCTTTCCCCTAGGAGTAAAGCCCTTGGCTTTCTCCTTTCCCTTGTCCCTCCACTCCTTCTTACCCGCGCTGCTGCTGCCCTCAGGGCGCTGCTGCTGCGAGAAGGATGGATTGCCCTTCTTCTGCTTGATAGCAGAAATCTTCTGGGCGGACGACTGCCCCTTGTTCTTCGACTGTTCCCAGTAAGCTGTTAAGGCATCCTGGGCGCTGCTCGGCGTGAGATCTTTGATCTCTATTTTGTTGAGAGCCAGCTGTATAGCTGTCTCATACCGAGGTGGAGCGGCCCCCAGAATGATCAGGGATTTCATCTGCGGCGGCAGAGAGAGGCCAGCTCCATCGAGCTCGTCGAGATTGCTCTGGATCTTTGAGATCGCAGGGCCGGGGTGCTCGTTGGCCGGAATATGGACATTTACAGCTGCCTTGAAGAAGGCAAAAGCCCCCATGGCGCTAGTCCCTCCGTAGAGCCCTTTCAGGGTATTCCAGATTGACTTTGCAGTTGTCTTGGTCCTGACAAGCTGCGAGACTTCGACGCTTAGGCGCAAGCGAATGCTGCCCATAGCCTTGGATTGCATCTGCATCCATTCAAGGACTTCAGAGCGATTTCCTCCGTCCGTAGCCAAAGTAGTCTCATCGAAACCGTCAGGCAACTCAATGAGAATCCAGACACCTTGCGACTGCAAGTACGCTTTCATCAGATCGGCCCAACGGCGGTAGTTTGATCCGTCAAGGACGGGGACGAGGTTCTGCAGAGAGTTCGACATTTTTCTGTTGATTGGTGGTGGTTGAGCGGTTGTTTGATAAGGTTCTGTGAACGCATTATCAGCGCTCTGACTCATGCTGCCGGGACGGCGCTGACACTACACTGGACTCATTGTTTGGGATGGCGACAGCGAAGCTGTGCACGACCTGCAGCCATATAGGCGCAAAGTCTCCCCCTGACGTCAAGGCCCCTAAGGGCGACGTCCAGGTAAGCTATCCTGACCCGCAGCGGACGCAGCCATAAAGGCGCAGTACCGCGCAGTGTTCAGGGCTCATAACCTGACGAGCAGGCTTCCTTACGCAGTGTAGCGGGACGCTAACTTACCTGGTTGTTGAGCTGTGAGGCTTGATGCACACAAAGTTGCTGTTGAGCGACTTGGATTGTACTACGCATCAGGGGTCCATATATACATGTGGGAGACCGTCTGACTAAGCTACTGTATAGTACCAATCCCGATGCATGTGATTCTATCTACGATGCATGTGTTACTTCTGTTACCCGAAGTTCCGGTGTGTGAACTCGGCTGCCTAGTTAGGCGCTCTCTATTGTTCAACAGCGATCTGGCTACACCAAAGATCGCTTGTTCAAGGCCATCATGGACCATCCTGAAGATCATCGCATGTTCCTCGTACGCGACGGACTACTCTGGTACAAACCTCGTCCAGATACTGAGGTATTATGTATACCTCGACTCACGGTACGTCATCGGCTACTCCCTGAGGTCATTCTCGATGAGGCGCACACTGCGCTGGGTCATCTGGGTGCTCGGCGAACATCGGACTATGTTCGACGATGGTACTGGTGGCCCAACATTGGCAAGGACATAGCTGCCTTCTGCGCGAGCTGTAGCACTTGCCAGATGTCCAAGTTCTCGCGTCAGAAGCCAACTGGGCTGCTACATAGCATGCCCGTTCCTTCGCGACCTTGGCAATCTGTCGGGATGGACTTCGTCGGTCCATTCCCTTCGTCGCGAGGGTTTGATTACCTTTGGTTAATTATCTGCCGACTAACCTCACATCTCCACCTCATACCAGTGACGACTCGAGTACGAGCGTCCGAGCTCGCTTGGCTCTACTTCAAGGAGATAGTGAGACTGCATGGGCTTCCCGAGTCCATAGTCTCGGACCGGGACCCCAAATTCACATCGAAGTTCTGGAACGAACTTCATCGACTCATGGGTAATAAGTTACTCATGTCAACTGCATTTCATCCACAGACTGACGGCGTCTCAGAGCGTGCCATCCAGACCATTTCGCAGATTCTGCGAAGCGTTGTTCGACCTGATCAGACCGACTGGGTCGATCGCCTACCTCTTGTCGAGTTCGCGATCAACTCCAGTGTCAATGCCTCGACTGGGTTTGCACCATTCGAGCTCACCTACGGATACATGCCCCGGACCCTGCGCACACTCGAAAACACGCCTGCAATGCCCGGGGTACGAGCATTTGCCGATCGCGCAGTCGAAAACCTGCTGATTGCCCATGACGCGATCATCGAGTCGCGCGTCACTCAGACGACGCACGCAAACCGTCGCCGACGTGCCGACAACCCTACGGGCGATGACCAACCTCGATACGAGGCTGGCAAACTCGTCTACCTGAGTACTCGTAATCTATCCCTACCAAAAGGACGAGCTAACAAGCTCGCCCCACGCTATGTAGGCCCCTACCGCATTGTCAGGGCACACCCCGACACATCAAATTACACACTGGAGCTACCAAATGAGTTGAGGAAGCGTCGCATTCACCCGACCTTCCATGTGTCGCTCCTTCGGCCTCATCAGCCGAATGATGACACCATGTTCCCGGGCCGAGACGTAACACGATTTTACGACTTCGGATTTGACGGCGAACAGGAATACCTAGTCGATGACATCCTCACTCATCGCTGGGCTGGTCGACGTATTGAATTCTTAGTACGTTTTGATGATGGCGATATCCTCTGGGAGTCATATGATAATTGCAAGGACCTTGAAGCTCTTGACAGGTATCTCGAACTACAAGGTGTCTCTGACTGGCGACAGCTGCCGCGACATGCCGGGCCCGACCGCCACGCGCGAACATCAATGCGCCCTGGCGGGTGATAGTTCCATTATCTAGATCGGCGACCGACTCGCCGCCCAACACTCGCCAGAAACTCTTAGAACCAGCGTCGAACATTTGCGACGCTCGCAGGCCGAGACGACACCTGTTAAAGTGCACGCCGCCATCGCGCCGTGCTCACCAAATCACCTAACCAGTCGTGTGTGCGTGCTCTACCCTCGCCCTTTTATTATGCCTACCGCTATCCTTACTGCCGACATCGACCACCCCATGGCCGACATCCGTACTGTGCAGGTCGCCAATGTACCTGTCAGCAACCCTGCCACGAACATCGCACAAGTGCCCGCGATGTGGCGCCACAACGAAGGCGTGAACACCGTCTTGCATGTCAGCAACTGCGGCATCTGCGACGCCTTCCTGCACCACGCAACCGACGCCCTGGATACTCGAAACTATCAAGCTGCACGCACCGAGCAGGACGACACCGCCGCCCGCTCCGCGCGGCACGAGGCCTATGAACGAGGCTACGAGGATGCGCAACAGGACCGTGCGACGCTTGCGACCACAATCCAGCAACTCCAAGCTCACATCGTGGAGCTCGAGAGACAACTCGCCACCCGTGCAAACACTGGCGGACGGCTTCCTGGAGGGGGAGGATTGGGACCTATTCGCAATAGCCTCACTCGCAGGCTCAACATGAACGAGCATACCCGAGGACCCGCTCGCCACCAGACCCCCCTCATGTCAGAGGTACCCCTGACCATCGATGAAGTCAACGACGCACTGCGCCGAGCGCAGATCGACAACACTGTAGGACTCGCAGCCGTGCGCCAGCTTCAGCAATGGCGCAGGGCGATATTCGCCACCCTCACTGTGGGACGACCCCTCTCAGTGACCCAAGAGGTCCTGCAAAACCAGTGGGCTGGACTACCCGACTGGTACCTCCACCACTTCTCTCGCGCCCCCCGATTCGATCGCACGACGAACCCGTCTACCCAGGAGCCGCATGAGACCCCCCCGCGCTATACCGACCCAGCCGAGAAGTGGGCATCCTACTTCTCGCACTACCCAAGAGCCCGCCTTCCTCGCGGACTCGTGCACGACAATAGCGGTCAAGTCCCCATCGACCGCGCAAATCTTCATTGCATGATGATTTGCATCGCTTCTCCACTCACGCCGACCCGACGTCGCTACAAGTCGGCCATCTTCGACACGCTTGCTGCCCTGTTCACCGACCCACAGGTCTACATCGCACACCTCCAGGCCGCAAACGTCAACCCTGAACCGGCCCTCAATATCACCCCGTTGCCGGAAACGCAGAACGGGGCTGTCGTGACAGTCGACATCACGATGACCACTGTCGCGGTACATGCGGCGCGCTGCGGCATCACCCCGGAGTTCGTGCGTCACCACCTCTGCCTGTGGGCCCGAGACTACCTAGCGAGTGGACTACGAATGGCAGACCTGGGTCCAACCGTGACTGGAGCCCCGCTGGTGGCCGAGCACATCGATGGCGAGGCCGCACCGGGTGGACAACCCGCAACTGACCACGGCGAGCAGCCCATTCCGAACGTCGAAGCCGGCGATGAGGCAATGGCGGTCGAGCCACTTGGTCGGGACTCGGCGTAACACCGAGGGATGGTTCGTCCTCCACCCACACTCCCTCTAAAAAAATTTGTGCTTGCCGTATTCGTGATCCCCTGTATCCGTCGTTCCCTGGCACGTCACACCGACGAACTGATGCCTACTATCCAAGTGGCCTGTCCACCACCTACTATGACTATGTACCTACAAATCCCCGTCGACTTCAGCCGCGACGGGTATTCTCATGATCTCTATGCTATGTACACCGCCCCATGCCGACGTCTGCGACGTTTTCCTGGAGGGGGAGGATGTAAGGACGATGGTAAAAGTAGCTTAGTCAGCGCCTTAGTCAGCGTCCCGGAATTCGCCGAAGGACCGTTTTATAGCTGACGCGCCCCGTTGCTCTCGTTGTCTTTTCCCCATCGTTGTACATCGCTCGCCCCTGCAATATACAGGCTTGGCTAGCTCAGTACGGCGCCCGAGAAGACCCCCACCCCTTTACACTAGGACTCATTAGCGGCACATCATACTGTTGATAACCTTGAGGCTGTCCGACATAGAATCGGCAGTTAGACATGCCTCAATTACCTCAGACCGGCCACTCGTTCTCTTTCACAACGTCCTCCCGCGACTACGACATGGTGACGCAGTTCACGAGTCATTAGGTATCCTTGTCGTTGATAACGCCAAGGATAACAGGCTTGCCGAGTGGCAAATGTGGCAGTGACCGCCCTCTCGGTTCATTCCACGGCCTTGGCCGGTGCCGCAACGCGATACCGCACTCAGACTGAACCCATAGGCAAGGCAGTGCGCGGATTGTTTGCGACTCTGATTCTATGAGAAGTGTTCTGCATCTTCGGAAGCTATGGGTCGGGGAGACCGTTTGCCAAACAGCGTACTGCTTCATGAGGCTGGTCGTCATCTGGTCAGTTGCGGTGTCCCAGTGACTGACGGCTATACATGCTGCAGGACAAGACTCGGAGTGGCGGAGGCGGCGCCGTCCGGCGACAAGATGAAGAGCATGTGCGAGTCATATAAGTCGCCCTGGACATCTAGTTCTACAGGGCGCGGTCGCAATCAATTATATGTCTCGCAGGCCGCCTTATAGATGTATTAATAGCTAGTGGCTGCGTATATCTCGTTTGCTGATAATCACTTCATCGCTCTGACTTGGACACATAGACGGCCTGCTAGGAAGCTCAGCTAGGTCTATGGTGATAGAAGCTATCAATCTGGCCTGACCTCCAGTGGATTGCTGGAAAAAGGGAGGGAAAGGCGTTGATTGAAAAAAAAAGGTTGTCGATCGACTGCGCACGTTAGTCACCGGATATGTTTGTTAAGAAGGGACCAAAAACAAGGGCACGGACATTGCCTAGCAAAGGAGATCATAAGGTTGCGGGGGCAAAAGAAGGACGGACAATGACCGGGATTCGCCGGGCCGTCTGGCGCGGTATTTTGAACTCCGCCACGCGCAGATGTGGCGTGGCCGCCCTTTTGGCTTGCCTCCTCATTCCTCCGCTGTCGCAACGTGTTTTCCTGGAAACAGAGCCAAAGGAGTCTGTGTGGAACGCTTAGAATCTGTGATCAGGACGCAGCACATAGCCGTAAGCATGCTTAATCGAGCGAGAAGCAAGGACTGACTCATGAGCGGCCCATCAGACTGCCAATTATTGCGGTCCCTCGAGACGACTACCATATTAGGTCTTTCCCTTGTATTCGACCACATTAGGCCTTGCCCTTTAACAACGCAATCAAACTCCGACCATGCCACACCGGTTACAGCCGCGGGCAAAAAGGCCGCGCCTTTTCTCGCACGACGCTCTCTTTGCTCGTACCAACACCTTCGACGACTGCTCGCGTACATACACTCCGAACTCACCTCCTATCATGGCTACCGCAACGCCACGAGCCCCTAAACAGAATGTCTATCACTTCGCGACGCCGAGGCAGGACTGCGACGAGGACATGTTGGCATGGCGGGAAGAGATCAATGGGCGGATTGTGTCTATGACCGACTCGCTAGACGATTTCCTTCGTGTCTATGTCCCCGGCTCCTCCGACCCCTCAACGCCAACGACTGCTCGGCCCTTCAAAGTGCCCGCTGGCCAACTGGAGAGAACAATGTACGATCCTCTGGTGAGTCAAATGATCGACGAGGGATGAGCGATGCACTGATGCATATTGCTCAGTGTCATGGCCTTAGAGAGCTCGTCTCCGATTTCCCTCCTGAGAAGAGACCCAGCTTCCACAACAACGCACACGAGCCCATCCCGTTCCCGTTTGAGAAGCACGAGCACGAGTTCCACTACACCAAGCCCGACATCGTTGCATCGCTGCCGGGACAAGCATTCACGAAGAAGTTTCCCGATCAATGGCGCAACATCTCGACCGTGTTCGAGGTGAAGAGCACGGTCAATGGTGACCCGATGGAGTACTCGTCCCCTGCAAACGACGAAACTCTAGTTCAGTTGGCGAAGAGCGCACGAAACATCCTCGTCGCTCAGAGCAGGCTGTATGTCTTCGTCGTCGGCATCTACGGCCACTTTGCACGCATCTATCGCTTCGACCACGCTGGCGCCATCTGCTCAAACAGGTTCAACTACCAGAAAGACCCTGGTCTTCTGCAGCGGTTCCTATGGCGCCTAGCCCATCCCATCCACGAGAACTGCGACATACTCGGGGCTGACCCGACGGTGCGGCTTACCGTCAAGGCTGATCATACGGGAATCGAGGCGGCGCTGCGTACTGCGGGCGTCACGTACACTAAGGACACTTGGAAGACGTGTCGCTGGGTGACCGTCGACGGCGCTGGCGAGGGTGCGAAGCTGAGATATCTTTTGTACGACCTGATCTTCCTGAACCCGGGGTTGTTCTCCCGGGGAACCACCGTCTGGGCCGGGCTGGAGGTAGACGACGAAGGTCATCCAGTGTGTGTTGACAGTCCCGAGGGCCGGCCGACCGCGAAGCAAGTCATCGTCAAGGACGCATGGCAGCAACTTGCACGGCGACCGGAGACGGAGCACTACGAGCAGCTCTACGCGTCGATCAGTTTGCGAGTGCTGAAGAGCGCGCGTGCGACGGACGCACGGGACAACCAAGTGGAGGGAGAGGCGATCGCGAAGGCATGGGACGAGGCATGGACGGGGCTGGCGGAGTTCGTGGCCGGGGACGACCTCGGGGCCGGGGAGATGCAAAAGAACGTGGAGGATCGAGTTGGGCAGCAGACGTCTACGGCTGTCTATCAAGAGATAAAACATCAGTTCCTCGAGCGTAGCCACACGCGCACGGTGTCGAAAACGGTCGGCATCCCACTCTCCCACTTCAGCTGCACGAAAGAACTGGTGCAGGCATTGATGGATGCAATCCAAGGTGCGCGTTTCTTTTAATCTGTGTGTCCGAAGCTGTGTGTTGATGTCCCCGGGTTTCATCGACAGGTCATGGTACTGCATTTGAGGCAGGCATAGAGCACCGTGACATCAGCGATGGCAATGTGATGCTCGCGAACGGCCGCGGTTTCCTCCACGACCTGGACTATGCCTTCAACTGGAAGGCGTTCCTGTACGTGAATGGATTCGAGGACACCATGGCGAGCTGGCAGGAGTACGTACGAACGTCAGGGACGGGTATTCCGAGGCAGGGCGCAGGCAACGGGGAGCAGCCTACTGTGCCTCCAAACGAGCCTGCGCCGGCCGCCGAAGGGCGCGTAGCACCACCCCTTCCTGTCCTCAACAAAGCCGGACACAAGGAGTACTTCGTTGATGCCATCCTAGCGGAGCGTCGCGTCAGCGGTAGAGGGCGACGCAAGGAATTCCTTGTGCAGTGGAAAGGTTACCAGGAGTGTTCATGGGAGCCTGCGAAGAATCTACGCCGGTGCGAGGCTTTCCTGCAATGGAAAACGCGAACAGTCGAGGAGCGCGCCGACCTGTCTAGACAACACGATGCCGGCGTTCCTGCCGCGGACGAGCGTCCAGAGACGGGCAGCGCGGACGATACGCTACGCGATCAACGAGGCCGGCCGGAATGCAAAGAGCGAACTGTGAGTAGGCCTTGACGTCGTGTCTCAGTTCCATTGTTTCCTGACTTGGGCGTTGACAGGGGACCTTCTACTTCATGGCAATCGCGATCATCAAGACCAAAGACATCATTCACGATGCTCATCATGACCTAGAGTCGTTCTACTGGCTCCTGGTATGGCTTGTTCTAAGACACACCAAATACAAGTACTACTCCGGCCAGGAAGCATTGAAATCTCTTTTCGGAGGTGTAACCGCGAACGATGCCTACAAGGACAAAGGGTGGTGGATAACATGCGGAGACGAGCTTACGGTCGAAGGCAACAAGCCCTTGAGTCTTCTTCTCGAGAACTTCCGCCGTCTGTGCAAGTTGAATTATACAGAGGTGGAACGCATGACACACGCAAGCGTTCTCAAAATCTTCAAGGAAGCCCTAGGTCGCGACGACTGGCCGTCCAACGACAAGGCGTTGCCATATAAGCCGAGCGGTGCCTCGCAACATCCACCTCCGCATCAAGTACAGCCCGTTGCTAGCATCCCGAGCGGTCGTGTCGAGTCTCTTCATGGTTCTGATGCCGCTCCTATCGTATACCCACGCATGGCGCGCATGGCTCACCAACGAGATATCGTCAGTGAGAGCGATCTCGCCCATCTCCAGAGACAGATTCCTGGACGATACGCGGAACCCATCGTGGGCGCTCTCGCACCAGCACCTGCGGTCGACAACCCTCTGGTTCCGCGCGCAATGCTCTTGCATGACCATGCAGTGTCGGAAAGTGCTGCCCCGTTTTCCAGGCGCCGGCTCTCTAGCCCGGAATCACCCACTCCGCGCGACCGTGCCTCAAGGTTGAGGCCGCTCGGCGGGGCTGCACTCGACGATGAGGAAGCCCCGGAAGATGTACCCCCAGCGCCATCGTCCGAAGTGAGATCACGCCTCGAGCAGGTGGCCTCTCAGCGAGCTCGAAGCCGGGCAAGCACGCCGCCGTCACATCTGTCGGAGGATGATAGTTCGGACGCAGGGTCTCAGCTTGTCGGACGCAAGCGATCGCGGGAACCTGGGGAGTGGGGCGAGGGCGAAGAAGACACAGGTCCATTGAAGCGTTCAAGAACTCACAGCAATCAATTCTTCCGTGTGTCCACCATCTCGGACGCAGCCCCCGACGCGGAAGGGCCGTCCGTTGATGGTTCTCAGGAAGGTCTGACTGTCGAGGAACAGTTCTGGAGTCGCGGATAGTCAAGCTGCTTGCTGTCAATGTTCTCATGTTGCGTGCAGCATGCCCAGGTAGCGGTTTCTATTGTATATATGTACCTGCAGTTTCTATCATTGTCTCTCAACCGAGTCTCCTTCGCTTGGAAGCGCGCTCTGTCGAAGAGCCATTCATTGCTCGTCAGTGCGTCGAGGAATTATCATTATCCAGACCCCGGTCGTAACTTTGGCCTCCGCACACGGTTTGGCGGTGTCTACGCACAGCTGAAACTAGGGCAGTACGTGTAGTAGAGTGTACGTGGCAGGGCAAACAGGATAACAAGAAAGTATCAGCAAACGAGACGCAAGCACACGCAAAATATGGGTGCGCGTCAAACCTTGGTTGTCGTTCACGAATGATACGCGATTGTAGTGCTGGTTGTGTCGACGTTCCATCGATCATTCAGTAGTGTATTTAGGCAGTAGATGTCCGCTCTTCAGGTATCTGTCAATAGGCGTATTCGCCGTCACATAACAGCCCGCTTCACGGATGACCACTGCTTAGTACTGATGTCGGGTTTGTTCGTTAGATCCAGCCAGGTTTGACGTCGTTCGGACTGACTTACCAGTGAGGGCGGAGTCTCATGTAGACGAGTCCATATGCTCCCTAATGGTTCAAATTGAGTGCATAACCAGGCCATGTTAAAGAATAATGGGATGGGAACAACCACTATCGTACAGCGCCCTGTACCAGTCAGACCAAACACATCTGCCAGAACTAACATACAGTCAATCGGAATATACATCTTCGCGAACAAAAGGTGCTGCAACAAAAACTAGCTAGCGACGACGATCTGAGAGTTCAATCGAGAGGGGTGTCCATGCCCCTATAGTATAAAATCACGGACGCCACTGGCGTGCAAGACTGCTCAGGACGCGCGACAAGGCCAGTATATCGAGGAGGTTCGAAGCCCCAAGGTTCCTGGGTCAGACACATAGCCTCGTCCCCGCTCGAACGCATCGACAACATGAGCACAGAACTCATCCGCGGCGTTTCTCAACCAGCGAGCGTATTGCGTGAGCAGAAGTTCATCCCTGCGTGGTTTTATCCGATGTACCGTCGCACATTATGCGGCTGAGCCGTGGGGCAATACGTCACCTCGTCTCAGCCGTGGTTGGACCACAAGCGTGCTGCTGTAGGCACAGCCGGCGGTAGTATCGGGGGTGGGCGGCCAATCCTAGTGTCGAGCATTCGCTGTGCTGTGGGCGTTTGATACATGGGCGGCGAGTGTGGGCGCCCCAGTATAGGATCCAGGGAGAGCGACGCTTGATTGACGTACGCAGATGGCACTCCCGTCTGATACAATGCACTTTGGGCTTCAGGCAACGGCGCAAACCCTCCGGATACGGAGAATTGAGGCACTGTTCCTTGGCTAGTGAGGCCTTGAGAGAGGCCAAGGTTCAGCGAAGAGATGCGTTGATGGCCACGGAACTGGGGGTACGGGGGTTGAGATGGATAGGAAAGGGACGCAGTGTCTACGAGCTGGCTCTGCGACCTTTCCGGTGAAAATGTAGGCGGCAACGAAGACAACGATGGCGGTGATTGGTACTGGTGCGACGGATAAGGCGCAGGGTTGATTGGTGCACTACGATAGCTTAAAGACCCTCGGTCACATTCCGTCGACCAGATGGAGGCAGTATTTCCAGAGCCGAACAAGAGCGGGGCCTGCGGAGCCGACGGTGTTCGTGTGTGAGCGCTGTAACGACGTAGGCCCCTCAGCAGGTCCTCGGCGGTCGTGCCCTGGGCTTTGGAAACTCCCGGGGGCGGCAGGGCGCTGCCATTGATGGGTGCATGACGCGGAGGGGAGATAGGTGCATGACGAGGAGGAGAAATGGGCACGTGCCGGGGAGGGGAAATAGGGGCCATGCCGCTTGGGCCCGACATTGACACGAGGGGGCTATTCGAGCGGGGCAGTCGTGGGGAGAGGGGCGCTGGAGAAGACATCGGAGGATTACGAGGCGTGGCATAGATGTGCGGGGACTGATTCGCTAGGCCGGGGTCCGGATAGTCGGCTCTGGGATACACAATCCTATCTTCCTCCTCCTCTTCCTCGCTGTCCGTTTTGAGCGCCTCTCGGAAAGCAAGAGTAACAGGATCATCATCGGTGCGAGTAATTTCCGTTCTACCGTCGTCGTCCTCATCGTCGTCGAGACTGGTATGCTCGAGCCCATAGATAGGAGCGACATCATGAAGATCACTCTCAGTCGCACTCCCGACAATGCTTGCTTCGTTGGAGGCACCACCATTGGCCGGGAGCAGGCCGTGAGACGGCTCACCATTCAAAACGAAACGCCCATTGGCGAAGACAAACGGCGCATTCTACGTGCTCTTAGTTCATATGTCTGCTACAGCGAAGGGATACGTATTCTCACCTCTTCCCCAGCAAGTGCCCGCGCATCAAGTAACAGCTCATGGATCCTCATCAAGAACTCAGCATTGGGATGCGTTCCCTGAGCACCATTTGGAGAAGCGTTGTTGGTTGCAGTGGAGCCGGTTTCAGCAGACGTTGTGCGCTTGAGGGGCAGGAAACCCGTGGTCTCTCTGTCTTCATCCAGTAACACGGACAAGGCAGGGAGATTACCCACGGGGAACATACTTAGCGCCGTAGTTGAAAACTCGGCATA
This sequence comes from Fomitopsis betulina, assembly GCA_022606075.1. Classification (NCBI taxonomy): domain Eukaryota; kingdom Fungi; phylum Basidiomycota; class Agaricomycetes; order Polyporales; family Fomitopsidaceae; genus Fomitopsis; species Fomitopsis betulina. The sequence goes on from JABYQK010000176.1 coordinate 40,830, forward strand.
GGCTTGCCAGAAGTCCTGCGCGCCGCCAATCGTGACGTTGGGTATGTTGGACCGCCTCCTGTTTTCCTGTCGCTTGTCCGTACGACGATCAGGAACATCGATCGAACCATTGGCCTCCACGCGACCAGTGGCGTCCGCGCGGGACTGCTCCAGGACATACTTGATGTTTGCGCGGAGCCACTTCCCGGCGAGCCGTAGAGCGGGCAGCTCTCTGCGGAACACCGCCGTGATGCTCTGTGCTAGGTCCTGCTTGGCTCCGTCCTCCTGCAAACCCTCGCCCATCTGGACGGTACCAATCTTGAGCAGGACGCGATGCAAGTCGAGGATGTGTGTCGCGATGTGCGACTCGATGGCAATGGCGCTCGCTAGCTTGTTGCCGTGAGTGAGGTTCCGCGTTGGATGCCGCGTCGAGCGGTGCCTCCAGAGTGCGCCGTGAGCGAGGATGACCACTTTCCAGATCATGTCGATAGGGAGGATCCTCTCAGAGATTAGCTCGCTAAAACTCTCGAGTAGCTGTTGTGAATGGGCCTGCAACAAGGGTGCAGTGCTGCATATCCCCGTCAGAGAGCATAGACACATCGGCACACAGTTCACTCACTCTTCCGTTGAGACACGCCACATTGCATGCATAATGATCACCTTCTCCTTGAAGGCTTCCACCCTCAGCCGAGGTGCGATGGGAGTCGCCTCCGTCGCACCCTCCGCCTCCGCATCCTTACTGCGCCGCGCTTCCTTTGCCTTGTGGGACCCCCACTCGCGCGCGAGGATCGAATCCATGTTCTCCGATGCCGGCTCATAGCGGTTCCGCACGCAAAGTGACCGATAGTACTGCACGAGCGATCCGAACGTGTCCCTTTGGTATGTCGCCAAGATGGCAAGTTGGTGCGATGGGTTGCCGTCGTTCGGTAACAGCAACCTAGCCTGCTCATAGCATTGCTGGGCTTTCTCGTAGTTGCGCATGCGGGGTACCTGAGGTGCGCTCGCCCCGCCCCCGCGTCTCCCTCGTCCGCCTCTTGTTGGAGCAGCAGACGGCCCCTCCTCGTGGCCCGCGCGTGGCCGGCCACCCTTCTCGTTGTACAGCTCCTTGTATCGCTCGATGTCACCGAGACACACAAGCGCCTTGCTCATCACCGCTATCATCGCATGCCGCTCGGCAGGCGTCGCAGAGGATACAGCTGAGGACGTCTCTTCTTTCGCCTCTGGCTCCAGGGGAAACAGATGTTGGCTGCGTCTCGGAGCGGTGCCATCAGTCTGAGGGGGAGGGTCCTCGACTTCGATACGGAGGGTCTCCAACGCACTACTCGCGTCCTCGAGCGCGAAGACGCGGTGTAGCCGGACGATGAGCTGCCGCCAGAATCGGTGCTCCTCTGCGAGAAACTGGGAAAAGCGTTGCAAAAGCCTGCGATGCTCTACGACGCGCTGCTGTTGCCGTGAGGAGCCTTGCTGCTGTTGCGCGCGGTTGATGGCGCGGTCAAGATTGGCGATGCGCTCCTTATACTTCGAGATGAATTGGTAGGATGTCGACATCCAGAGATGGGTTTCAATGTCGCGGGATTCAGGTGTGAAGGGATAGACGAAGAGCAGACGAAGGTACTGTCGTCGGAGACTGGGAATGTGAGGTTCAGAGTCACTGAAGTGTGGCGGAGGCACGTACTTTTTCCGTTGGAATTCTACCTCCTTGTCCCATGGTTCTCTAGACTTGAGTGATTCCTTCAGACCTTGTTGGAGGCTCTTCGCCTCCCTGATATGGTTCAGCGATCATCTGCAAGACTGTGAAACTATGCCCACACCTTGCAGTCTGCGCCGCTTCCTCCGACATTTTGATGCTATCGACTGCTTCAAGAGCACATGCGCTCAAGCGAGGCGAATATTTTCTTCAAACGAGGAGGTGAACATGATCAGACGACGAGCATCGGGGCGTGTAGGTGGTGGTAGGAGATCAAGGTTAGTCGCCCATGCAGTGGATTTGAGCGTGGGCTCACGGCGCTTGTCAGGGAGCCTGTCTTTTTGTCCTGAACCACATCGTCGACCCAGAGCATGAGTCTTTCCTCTGAAAGAATATCGTCAGGCAGCTCTGAGACCTCATAGATGTGAAGAAAGATACTCTCGAGCAGTAAGTCTTATCGTGCTCGAGACTAAATCCATCACCTCACGCCGTTTGCTATTTTCAAGGCCATCAAAATCGACGTATACCTTGTGTACACCCTCAGACAAGTCCTCTATGTCCCACTAGCGTCCTCGCACTTCGAGCGAAGGAGAAATCAAATCGCAGAACTTGGACAGCTCGTTGGCAAGGAGGCCAGACACCGTATGTAACCGATCAGTTTCTGAGCGTCACGACTCACGAGGGGCCTGCATGTCTAATAAAAGCGGCACTAGAGCAAGGTGCGTTTAAAGTACATAATCTTCGTAACCCCACTATAAGTCAGAGGTAGAAAGCAACTGGGATGCAACATTCACGCTACGGACAACGGATCGCCACTGGTTTCAGCGAGCGGCGGCGCCGTCCTGTCGGCGGACGTAGGTCTCAGGGGGCTTCTCCGGCCAAGATTCTGCGGCGAGGGCCTTGTCGAAGATCTTCAATACTGCGTCGTGAGTCAGCGGAACTCGTGGGCGCGCATCCGATTCGCAGTAGACGGAGTTGCGAAGGCACAACAACCTGAAGTCTTCCAGAAAGCTGTTGAATGGGCGGTCGGTCGAGACCTTGACATTGGTGCGTTGAAGGAATTCCAACTTCGCGTGGAAAGCGCGGTCATGCTCGGGTTCTTCGAAGAACAACGTGTTCAGGTTCCACCCGTCAGGCCTCCCGGCCTTCGCATCGAGCCGGCCACGGTGAATGTTCCTCTTCATGATGATGAAGATCAGGACCCAGTAGAATGACTCAAGGTCGTCCGACTCGTCCTGCATCCACTCTGGCTTCGGTGGCGACCCCATAGCGTCTTCTTGAAGCGAATTGAGGGAGCAAAACCGGTAAGTGCCCTTTTAAAACGTCAGTCGAGCCAATCAGTACTCTACGACGATTGTGCTCACCGTCCGATGGGCAAAATCGCGCGGGGTATTCTCCGATGCAAGGTCCACGTTGCGCTTCTTCCACCTCGCAGTCTGCGGATCGTCGGGCTTGTCGTCTACGATACCTTCACCGGTAGCGACAAACTCTTTCCAGCTCGCCATATCGGTCTTCCATCCGTGGGCCCGAAGGAAGCGCTTCCATCCAAAGGCCTTGTCGAAGTCGTTCAGGAACCCCCTCAGGTCTACGCCGGCCTCGTGACACAGACGCATAAGGATGTTGCTGTCGCTGATGTCGTAATGAAGCACGCCGCCCTCAAACGCGAGCTTGTGGCCTGTGAACGCGACAGGAGTCAACAATCAATTCTGCGACTAGCAAGATGCAGTCTGTACCCAGTATGGCGTCGCGCATGGCTCGCACCAAGTCCTTCGTCCGGCTGAATTGAGCTAAAGGAATTCCAGATGTCTCGAAGACTAGTCGCTCATGGTTCCTATCACAGTCGGACCAATTCGTCACGCCTAACGCACGTGCGGTGATCGTCTGGTGTCCGATGGGAGTGTCTTGCGAGTGTGATTTCAGAGCCTCAAGACCCGTTCGGGTGACCTTGAGGCCGGGCCTTTCGATTTGCTGTTCCTTCGCGCCCAGGTCCTCTTCCCGAAGTAAGAGAGGAATGCCGATGTCGCCCAAGTCCAACCCCTCTTCCTCTGCGTAGTCCAGTATGTCGATGCAGTGGGTACCCTCAGAAAGACGCGAGAGAGGATGCCAGACTTCCTTCACTATCACTCGCTCGCCCTCTGTCGTCAACGCCTTCCACACGACCGTTCCACGACCGAATACGTCCCCTTCGCGCGCGCAGACAAGCTTGTATCCCAGGCACTCCGTCCTATTGTTTGAGAAGCCGCCGAGAGAAAACCATCTGCAGTGCTCGATCGGGTCGATCACTGCAGGCGTCGTTGGAGTGGCTTGCTCGAGCTTGAGAACGCGGGAGCGTGCCCAGGCGTACTCCTTGGCGGTCGGGTTCCACGTCGTCTCATCGCACCCGAGCACAATGCAGTCTCGTCCAGGTATGGATGGCTTGATGAAGCGCGTGAGGAACTCGCTGATCGACTCGTACTGCTCTGCGTACTCGAAGGTCGGGGACGCCATCATGCCTGCGCGGTCGACCCTGTAGAGGCGAGCCAAGTGCCCGTACACCCCGAGGGCGAAGACGTAGAGCTTGCCTTGGGCCAGCATGATGCAGTTCACGCTGCGCTCGATGCGCGCGAGCGACTCGGCAGGGTCTGCGTTGGACGTCAACATGGGGTCGTCCTTTTCTTCCGGGTTGATGTCGACCACGAGCGAGACGTCCCACCAAGTGGCGTCAGAACTCGTGGGGAGGAGATCGGGCCACGTCGGGTGGCCGGCGACGATGTCTGGTGTGGCGTTGTAGGCTCTCTTGTTTCCCGTTTGTCCAAGGAGCAGTGGCATGTCCTCCCGGTTGTTGTTGTGGAACGCGATGCGGCGTTGCATCGGGAAAGAGGAGGCGAGGAGGTTCAGGTCCAGAGTCTATCGCCATGGTCAGTTGTGAATCGTCGATGGAATGTTGGACAACTCACCACTGCGCCCGCCAGCTTGCCCTGATAATTATCACACTCCTTTGTTGGAATCCGGAAGATCCCTCCTTTGAATTTAGGGCATTCAGGCCGAGCGATGTTGTCCTCGGGCATGACCTTCTTGATGTAATCGTCGATATCTGTGCCTACCACTACGCACTTTCTGCGAAGCTCGCTTTGCCACACGTTGACGCTGGGTATGTCTTCAGCACCGGACTTGGGTGGCATACTCTGCTGCGTGTTGGGCATCTTGTTCTGTTGTTGTGGCCTGACTAACATAGGAGGAGGGTTTGAGGGATGTGGGCGGGTAAGGAGTGGAGTTGCGTCGAGGGGTGATACATCGAGGTTTAAGCTGCAAGTTTAGGTCAAAGCGGTAGCTCCTGCTTTGTTCCTGCATGACAACCATCGATGAGCAATCGAGATCCGCCACTGCCAGTGAGCTGACTCCGTTCGCCCATGTCTTCTTGATTGCTACAAGAAGACAATATTCAGTTGACGCTCAAGAGTGTTCTAGAATACGGAATTTCGATGTCATTGAGGAATCGGTTGGTCACAACTGGGTGGCACCAATGATGCCTTCTTAATCGAGGCGAACAATGGAGTGATGGAACAGTAGAGATCCATGGCCGCGTTCAGTACGGTTCTCTGGACAAGAGCTCGCGCCCTTCTTTTTTGAGTCCTGTTTCGAGGCCGAGTCAAGGATTTCGGGTATACTCGACTGCTACAAGAACATCAGGCTACAAGTTGTACAGCCTTTCGACTGTCGAGAACGTTGGATATCTCTCTCATACAGTCGTCAGCCGCCGGACGCCGCAAGCTCCTCGTCCACTCTACACGCATCAGCGAACAACTCGCTGGAAAAGCTGGCATACCTCTTTGCAAATCTGCCGTTCGTGTTTTGTTGATACTAAGAATGTCGGATGTGCGTGCGTGAAGTCGGTCCTGCGGGAAATCCATGCGAAATGCGAGTTTATAGAGGGATATGTGGTCCGCTGGCAATCACTACGAATACATCTATGGGTACGTCTCACCATCTACACACGCCAGTCACTGGCCACTACGGTTTGCTCCCGAACCTCTTGACCGGCTTATACACCCGTCTCAGTGTTTTCTGCCGCTTTGGTGCCTGTACCTCCACGTTCTCCAAGTCGAATCCATCAAGTTCTTTTCCGATGCGGCTGCGCTTGCCTGCTGTGCTCCCCGCAGTCCCCGCAGTCCTAATCTCCGCTACCGCCATCGACCTTGATCGCGTCACCCGCTTACTACTCGGCAGTGTAGGAGCAACTTTAGGTTCTACCATTGTGGACACGGCGACCTCAACCGTAGTGTCGACGACCGAGGGTTGTACCGTCGGGCTGGCTTCTCCCTGGCCTTTCCTGCGGGCCAAATCCCCACTTCTTTGCGGTCCGCAGCCGTTCTCCCCGTTGCCCTTCCCGGCCTCGTTGCCTCGGGTGACTCGGCACGACGAGTGCTCCGTGCGCGCGCGCGACCGTCCGGCTGTTCGTCAGCCACTGTGTGGGGTGCCTCTTCGATGTCGTCGGCACTTGATGTAGGTGGATGCGGCGACAATTCTACAGCACTGAGTACATCCTGGGTGGTGGAAATTTGATGAGTGTCATTCGGTCCTCCCCCTGGCTGAGCCGGGAGAGCAACTCGAGCAAGATTGCGCTGCCAGAACGCAGGCTCTTCGTTCACGGGCTGTCCATTCGACGTGGGCTCTTGAGTGAGGGGTTTGCCCACGTCATCAGCCAGTGTATCGTCCAAATGCCATTTGACTCACCCTCGGAAATATCTGGAAAGTGTGGAGTCAAGCTGTGGGTCGCTGATGTCATGTCTACCGTTCCCTGCGTCTTCAGCGAACCCAAAGAGGCCTGCACTTTCTCCGACACTATGATGTGAGCGGCGGGCACCCACTCGATGGCGGCATCGTCCTCGGGCCAGTCCTCGGCAGCGAGCGCATGATCAACAGGGCGAGAATCTGAGCATGAGTGATGTGTGGCCTCGGGGGTAGAATACTGCGGAAATTGCCCCTGAGCGTTTCACGAAGTACTTCGAGGGGATTGTTCAAAGGTGCATTTCCGGGGATGATCAAAGGAGGATCCGGGTTCATAATCCAGGAATACTTCAGGGACGCGGATTGCTTCCAATCTACGGCACCGAAAAGAGAATCGAACGCTGCTTCCCCCTGCGAGTGCTTGGCGTGCCGCAGCAAAATAAAAACGAGGAGCCAGTAGAACGATTCCAAATCATGCCGCACTTCGTGAGTGATCTCCGCCCTGAGGATGTCGATAGCCATGAACAGCACCGTTCCCTAGAAATGATGTTAGCCAGGGCTACGCCTCACAATTACAGGACTAACCGTTCGCTCCTTCGACTCGTCAGGAGCCCCTTCTCCGCGTGGCTCGTGTCCGTGCTCTCTGCAATACTTCTCCCATGCAGCGAGGCAGATTTCCATCCCACGCTTCATCAGGAACCTGCGCCAGCTGAAGCTATAGTCGAAGTCGTGAATGAAGCCACTGAAACCTGCGCTATGGCGGGCCATCATGACGTTTCCCTCGCTGATGTCCCGATGTATCACCCCACCAAGTCCGTAAGCCTGTCGGTGCCCTGTATGATTGCGTGTACCGGTGAGCGAGCCGAAGCCAGCAAAACATGACATATCATCGATGGCGTCTCGCAGCGCCTTGATCAGTTCCCTCGTGCACCGGAAGTCCGGAAGGGGAGTACCGACTGTATGCAAGGAGATTCGCATTTGGCTACGCTCGTTGTAATGACGTTTCGCGGCATCGTTGTGGAAGCCCGAGATCGTCAGATAACCAACCTCTCTATCGCCGCCTACGAGCTGCGTTCCCTCAGCGCGAGCCCGAACGTCTTGCTGCCGGAGTTCATCGTCGCCCCTGCCGAGGTCCTCCCCGTGCGCATACGACGCCACACCGTTGACTACACCGTTGATTTTCAGTGTCCGGTAGAACATGGTCTCGGGTATGCGACAGCACTGCCGCCACCCCTCCTTGATGACATAACGTTCGTCGAGCGAGCTTGAATTGTTCGCGTCTAGCCTGAAGGCCTCCCAGACCAGCGTCGCCCGCGAGAACAACCCCGGGTTGACAAAGAGGAGCCTGAACGTGAGATAAAGGACCGTATTTCCCTGGTCGTCCGTCATCGTGATCCAGCGCACCGCCTTCCGCGTCTCTGCAGTGCGTTCCCACTCCGCGCCTAGGCCAGCAGCGAGGCTGAACGCGAGTTGCCTGTCCGCACTAGTGCTCATCTGTATCGTTGGGTCCTGCCCCACGATCGTGCAGCTGTCCTGTAGCGGGTGGAAGAGTCGCCAAAGAAACTGGTGGAGGATCGATGGCCTCTCCTTGTACTTGAAAGGGGCGGAGCAGATCGCCCCCGCGCGGTCGAAACGGAAGATGCGGGCCACGGACCCGTAGATGCCCACGAGAAACGCGTACAGCCTCCCTTGCGAGAGCATGATGTTCCGTGCGCTCTTCGCGAGCTGGACAAGCGTGTTCCAATAGGTTATGGTGTCCTTGATCATCGGGTCGTCGCTATCGAGAGGCTTGAGCTCGAAGACGAGGGCAACGTGTCTCCACCGATGGAGAGGCTCTATCACAGGTAGGGAAGGGATCGTCACGATTACGTCGAGCATCGTCGGGTGTTGCTCTTGCTCGTGGATATAGAAAGGGAACTTCATCGGCTGGTGGCCATAATTATAGAAGGTAGGTCGTATATCGGGGGGAAAGGACACGGTAATATGTCCCAGTGCGGCCACCTTAGTAGGAGCCATCAATAAGTAAATCCGGAAAATGGACAACACAAATGAAAATGAAAAACGCACTAGACGGTCGTAATCCTCTCCCATAGTATCCAATAGCTCACCGATAGGCGGGCAGGAGGTAGGAGGTGCATCCGATGGTACCATATCGATGAGGTATTCGTCGATAGACCCATGGTAGTCTTTGATTCGATCTTCACAGTTCTGTCGCCCGTCTGCAAGGTCGTCTGCATTGCTCTGTTGGGTCACGTACGTGATGTATAACATCGGAAGATTGAGCACAGAGTGGGTGAAAGAGTCACCGGCGTCGGTTGGGTGTTAAGGGGAGTGGGAGGTTGTCTATGCCAAACACGAGGCAACTTGGGGTCGAGGTCTGTGGCTTGCAAGCGTCCAAGTACGCAGTAGGCAGTCTGGATTCTGGTCTCGCATAATCCATGGGGATCCGGATAGCGTATAGTCCGATATCTTTGGATCTTTGGATCATATTCTGTTTGCCGAAGGCGCGCGCTGGCAGTCACAAAGTAAGCGCCCTGTCGATGTCCCACGCTCGTGGCCGCTCCTATTGTTCGCTCTTCAACCCTGCATCAGTCAGCACCAGCGCAAGAAGCAACTTGTATACACTTCTGCTTCGTTGAGGACGTCTGCCATAATTCCGACCCGTTTCTCAATGATCATTGACCGGCGCACAAACAACTTGGAGGGAGTTACTAAACTCGGCCAACAACAGGTTGCCGTGGGAATACCGTCCGTTGTCGGACAGTAGCGGGCGCTCGTCTCCGCCAGCTCTTTTTTTATTTTATTTAAATTCTGATTGTTTACGCTCCGTACTCGAAGTACATGCAGAGACCATAACTACAAGGAAAATCAGTCAGGACCTATGCTATGCCTTGTGGCTCCCTGCTCCAGCATCCACCCGCTGTTCACTTGATGCCCTGGTGGGCAAACTAGGCTTCCTCCTTTGTAGGTACGGACACTCCAGGTCCAGGTCCTTGTTTTTGACTCATAGGCCCCCCTCGCGGACTGGCAGGGTGAGGGGATTATGCCGTGTAGGAAATGAGTGTCGTAGGAATAGTGAATATATACCCTCCTCCTCATCATATCATCCAGGCCGCCTCTGGCACTTCTCTTCTTTGTCTGTTGTTTCTCCGCTACCAGAATGAAAAGCAGGGGGCGAACCTATGGGTGGTGTGTAGTGCCTTCCAGCGAGGGTGAGGGTGCTGGTGTTGTTCACGTTAGGTTCCCCACCTCCACAGTTGGACCCGAGCCTCCCTCCACATGCAACTCCTCCACTTCCACCTCCCTGTGGTGCCTCACAGAATACAGATTTATCCCAGGGGCCAAAGGTGCCCCGGAGCTTGCTTCCCAACTTCATGCATCGGACTCACACAAGGGAGTGTCCTGTGCATTTTGCCACCGGGGTCTTGTTGAAAGGAGTGATAGGGAGTGGCTGTAAAGACTAGTGAACAAACCTATGAGGGAAGCTGCTAGAGGGAGTCCTGTTAGGCACACAGGAAAGCAGAGAGAAGGAACAATTGCATTAGAGGGCATCTGAGCCCAGTATATATACATGAGAGGAAGGCATTATCTGATTGTACAGTAGGCATATCAGATGAGGCCTGAGTCATGTCGAGTCATAATCATAAACTATGTGAGTCATCATGAATCAGATTATGAGTCATCATAAGGTTGTAATCCGTATCACCGAGTGGATACTGAGTGTATACCAAGAGGAGTCCAAATGGATGTACCAAATGGATACCAAGTGGAGTCTGAATGGATACACCGAATGGATACCAAGAGGAATCCGAATGGAGTCTGAATGGATACTGAATGGAATGCTGAATGGAACTCGGTATAATCAGCTATCTATAGATAAGAAGAAAAGTGTAATCTACATATAGTAGCGTAGCAGAACATAAGAAAAGTCCTTATCAGGAGAGCCTGATTAGATAACGTATGAAATAGTAGAAGTTCAACACTCCCACTTGTTCAAGATGCTATGACCATGCCAGTTGACATTCAAAGTTTCTCTATTCCAGAGAGGGGAACATTCTTAGTCAACGCATCTGCAAGCTGGTCTTCGCTTGCAACAAAGAAGATGTTGGTTTCACCCTTCTTGTAGAATTCTCGGATGAAGTGATACCAAATTTTGATGTGTTTTGTGTTGAACTTCTACTATTTCATACGTTATCTAATCAGGCTCTCCTGATAAGGACTTATATTGTGTTCTGCTATGCTACTATACGTAGATTACATTCCTTTTGGTTCTTATCTATAGATAGTCTATACCGAGTTCCATTCAGCATTCCACTCGGTATCCATTTGGTACTCCATTCAGTATCGGAACTCCATCCCCTTGTCATATGATATTGACGGTTATCTATAGTTCCGTTTACTGTCTTACTAATGCTTATTCATGAAGCTTACGATGATGACTCATGACTCAGACATCATCTGATAGGTATACTGTACAATCAGATAATGTCTTCCTCTTGTGTATATATACTGGGCTCAGATGCCCTCTAATGCAATTGTTCCTTCCTCTGCTCTCCCGTGTGCCTAACGGGTTCCCTCGAGCAGTTCCCCTCACAGGTTTGTTCATCTGCCTTCACAGCCACTTCCATTTCACTCCTTTCAACAGGTTATGAGCCCTGCACTACACGTGCAAACCTAGTTGTCTTTATCCCTGCAGGATCTCTCAAGACTATGCTCCTAGGAGTAAGCATAGTGTTTTGCTAGTCTTATCATAGACTTAGCGTTTGACGACCTGAAGTGCTAAAAGCACTGAAGGATTGGATTTCCAGTGGGCCTTTGTGCCATTTGCAAAAAGTTTATCCTCCAACAAGACCTGAGAGAAAGGTCCGTTGACGCCAACTCTACCTCATCAACATTTGATCCATTGATCTAACATTTTTGTGATTCCAGTCGCACCCACTCCCAGCTCCTGTCCACTCAAACCCTGCCGCCCAGCCGCATTCACTTGCTGAACGTCTTTCCACTCCCGCTCCTAGCCCGCTCCCCGACTTCAAGAAGAAGTCAACAGAAGAAGAAGTCGGGATTCTCAAGAAGAAGCTTAGCGCCACTATCGAGCACTACCAAGCGATCTTCAACAAGAAATACCTCTTCGAGTTGCTTCTTGGAGACTCCCAGCATGCCCTCCACTGCTTCACTGACCAGCTCAACTGGGTCAGCGACAACTTCGACAAGGCCAATCAGTGGTCTAAGCAGCAGCGAGATAGCATCTCGTGGGCTTGTCACTGTGTCGGCACCCTCAGATTTTTGACGCCACAGGAACTGCTCGTCAAGCGGTACAGGAAGGTCACAAAGGACCTCACAAGCATAGCCAACGGGGGCTATTTGGACTGGATTAGTTTGTAGACAGGTCGGCGCACCTAGCGTTTTTGTATTCATCACTGGAAATATACACTAGTCAAGCATCACATTGTGGCTTCGTCTGAGCATTCGCTAGACGAGAATTTAGAAGCAGAAGCATCAGAAGCAACAGCAGAAGAAACTCCATTCGACTGCACAGGTCAACAGCACCTATTCGACTTCACAGAAAGAAGAGACTATCATTGACGGCCTGAAGAAACTGAATACGAGTTTTGGTCGTGTGAAGAAGTAGTCTGTAAGAATAGGTGGTCAGGTCCATTTGTCAAAGGCACTGACTGGGGCATACCAGTTAATAACTGGCAAGAGACCAACAATTATTCTGAATCTGCTTCTACAAGCTTCTTTGAGGGTTCTGAACCTGAACCTCAGCATCTTGCATCAATCCCAGAGTATGGGTCCCCATCTATCCCCGGCTCTAGAGCACTTTCTTCTACTCCTGAAGTTTCTCCAGTAAACCTATCTCCATCGTTTGTTCCTACTACTTTACCATCAGGTCTATCAAATCTCTTTGAGGAAGACGACATAGAGGAACTACTAGCACTGTCTCAAGAAGAAGCAGAGGAATCAAGGTTATCTCCTGACCTCACTTACATTCTTGAAAGTTTACCACCTCCCTCCGTTTCTGAAGAAGTCTCAGACTTCTTCGAATTTCATATTCTCACATCCACCATGTCGGACATGAAGGCTGACAGTATCTCTGTCCTCAAAAAGTCCTCGGACTATAAGGTGTGGTCGAGCCAGATGCTCCACTACCTAACATTTATTGAAGCTGATGAGGCCCTCAAGGCCGGTGATCTCAAGGATGCAGATTACAAGAAGGCGAACACCCGAGCTAAAGGTGTGATCCTCATGCACATGGACAACAGTTTCCACCACCTTCTCTACGAGACAGTAGGAGGTGAGGAGGTCATGAAATCGGCAATGGACATGTGGGCGTCACTCAAGGTGCATTTTGGTACCCCGGATGCAGCATTTGTTTGGTCGCAGTTCTCGGCTCTCATCAAGTCGAGAGAAATGGATGACAACAAGCCAATGCAGGATCAAATTTCTAACATCCAAACTGTACTTAAGGAGATCGTCAATGGCGGCATTACATTGGATGAGCCAACCCAGGCTCTTCTTCTGATGTCAAAAATCCCGGAGAGCTACTTGACAATGGTGTCAGCCATCATGGCGACTACTGTTCTCAAGGAGCTGAAGGTTGAGACTCTTGTCAGCAAGATTCTCTCCAAGGAATCTCTCCACCGGTCTGGTATGGGACAGTCTGCGTCAAAGACTTCCCAGGTTAAAGTACACAACAGTAATGGTCCTTGCTCTCACTGTGGCAAGAAACACGGTTCGGACCAATGCTGGACTAAGTACCCGCACCTGTGCCCAAAGAAGGACAGCAACAAGGGCAAAGGGAAAGGGAAGGGTGGCAAAGGCAACAGTAAAAAGGCGAACATGGTAGTTGTTCACACTACCACGGATGGGACAAAGGTCACTCAGTCTGGTTCGTCCTCGTCTAACGGTCAAGGTGCTTCGGTGGTAGAAGTCGAGGAGGTTAAGTACACGGCTTGTACGGACCCTTCATGTAGAGTCTGTCCTCCTCATACTGCTGGTTCTTTAGTGGCTTCATCTCTTGTTGTACATAATGGTGTGTCTGCTGACGTCTGCACAATTGAGCTTGTCGTTCTATTGCCCTGGTGTGAATAAGTCTCATTCACATCAATTCAAACACATTGTATGGCTCATGGACTCAGGTGCAAGTGACGAGCAGGCTACTCTTACGCAGTGTAGCGGGACGCTAGCTTACCTGTTTAGTTAGCTGTGAGGCTTGATGCACACGAAAGTTGCTGTTGAGCGACTTGGGATTGTACTACGCTACAGGGGTCCTTATATACATGTAGGAGACCGTCTGACTAAGCTACTGTATAGTACCAATCCTGATGCATGTGATTCTATCTACGATGCATGTGTTACTCCTGTTACCCGGAGTACCGGTGTGTGAACTCGGCTGCCTATTAGGCGCTCTCTATTGTTCAACACTCCCCTTGCTAAGTGCAGCGGTAGATGCGCGCAAGCATTAAATGGCGCATAGTGCAGCCGACTATGCTGGACTTCTAATCATAGAATCTTAGTCCAAGCATTCCTCTGAATTTGAGGAATTTGATACGACCCAAGTTCTTAGTGAACAAGTCTGCCGGATTGTCATCAGTGCTTACGTAGAAGACTTCGACTTTCTTGTCTTCTACTAGCTCCCTCACGTAGTGGTAACGAATGTCAATGTGTTTAGACCGACGTTCCGTGATGGGATTGG